>CM032627.1:21803452-21865250 GCA_019097785.1 Fraxinus excelsior
TTTTTCAACATACCAATTTCCTTGGGGATTGTACCCATCAGCAAATTTTCGTGCAAAATTCTGTTCATTCACAGCATATAAGCAACTGATATACAATTCCAGGACATTTTATGAAAGAGAAGCTTACAATTCTTGCAAAGTAGAGAGTTGGTACAGTTCGGGTGCAATGAAACCCTTCAAAGATTGCCCGGATATGTTACTGCAAAATCAAGTGACATCACGAATTGGGAATTTTAAGTTAGGCACGAAGTGCACATTTGGTACAAAATACAGTATAAAAAACAAGATTTTAACTTATTTTTCGTCCTTAATCCTGTCCAGCAATATCATTTTTCTTTCAAATTCGACCTCGAAGAATTCATTTTCATGTATGCATGTATTTTCGGTGAACTGAAAATAGATATAAATTCTTACAGCTTTATGACATGATCTCTTGCCGTAGAGCAAGAAATTCCAGACCATTCACAAGGCTCAGAATCCAGAGAGTTCCAATCTGACAAAATCTGATGCGGATCCTCCGTAATAGCTGTCTTGAAGAGAGTGAGAGCTACAGCTGAACAAAACCCACAAATTCTTCTGTCAAGAAAATATTACAGAAACTTTGCACTAAATTCCTGCTAAATCATTCCTATATAATTAATGTAAACTACAAAATTCTTCCAAGGTCTTTCCAGAACAAATTCAATTAATATATTCAACAATTATATAAATTGAAACATTATCAACCACTTTACACCCAAACTAAAAATTAACATTTTGTATAGGAAGTGAATCAAGATCTGTGAATCCACTAATGTGATATATGGCATAAGTACCTTCATTCCGTGGCAATGCACTACAAGAAGCCAGAAAGAGTCCCAAACTCAGCAAAAGTACTTGAAATGAAGTAAAAGATCTCATCTTCAATCTTTACACACATCAAGAACTTACAAAACCCATCAAATAACAGTTTCCTAGAAAGCCAAAAGGAGAAAGGAAAAGGACCCACAAGAAGTAAAAAAGAAATAATCTGGAATTGGATAAGTGGATTTATCCTTAAACAGAGAAAATAAGTTCGTGCTAAAACAAGAAGCTCAAGTACAATGGCAGTGTTCATCAATAAATAATTTAAAGGTTAGGGGACAATAGAAATTAGGGATAAAAATTATTGAAGTAAGCTTAAGACTTAGCATGATACCCATTGATTTCTATTTCTCTTTTTCATTCTCATTTTCATTCTTCATTTTAATCGCACATTCTCCAAATAAAATAATATTACACACAAATCAAAAACTTTTCATCACTTTTCCACCACACGTTCACACATCAATCACTGTTTCAAAATTTCTATTTCTCCCAAAATGGTTTCAAACACGGGCATAAGAGTTGAGAGTAAATCTGTGAATTAAAATCCACAACAACCCACGTAAGCAAATCAACAGGTCGAAAATGAACGAGTGAAGTTCAAAAGGAGCCCACAAATATGAGAGGTTGGTTTGGTGTCAGAAACAGAGAGAAATAAAGTGATGGAGTTGAATACAAGGAGAAGAAATTAACGAAAAGCAAGCTAAAAAGTATAATGCAATACTTGTCCACAGAACATGAGAAAAGATAGAGATTGGAATATTTTTGGGGTGTTTGAGTTGGATTAATATAATAATAAAAATTGGCAATTTTATTGAGTGAATTTTGGGTTGGAAAAGATGGTATCTTGATTAGTCAATGGTGGGTGCAGCGGTGTTACAGCTATACTCGCTGATGATTGTTATGGCAGGGACTTGAAGAGGTGAAAGAGAGAGTATATTGCACGAGCAATCCCGCTACACGGACGGGCCCATTGACAGTCTTTCCCGACTTAGGTAGCATGGAGATAAAATAAAAACAAAAACTGGAAGACCTCTCCCAACGCACTGACTACTCTACCAAATTCACACCCACAATACATTCCACCCAAATCAAAATCCATACAGTCAAGACTTCTTCCTACAGCTCACCATCTCCGGCTTCCTACAGATAAAAATTATAATTTAAGCTTTGGTTTGTTATTTTTAAAATACACTAGTTAGAAGCACGTGCGATGCACGTGTCATAGTATAGTTGGCTACATGATAGCGTAAATATTAAAAAAAAATTATTTGTCTTAAAGTATCAGTTAAATTAAAATTAAAACACTTAAAATAATGTATGTGACAAAAATAATATTAAGAGATTTGATTCAAAACTTATTTTTTAGACTTTGCATTTGAAGGTCTCTCTATTCTTTTTAAAAAAGACAGAGTATAGATTATTAGGTGTTGATACCGTGTTAAATGGATAATGAAGTTCAATCTAACACTCATTTTTCTACCTATTGAAATAAGACATTATGTTTCTTCTATCTCATGCTCATAGCATCTCCAATTACATGTATTAGTTGTACCAGTATTTAATTTCTTTACCAATACCCTATGCAATATGTATGTAGTTAGGGCTAATTTATTAATTAATGATAATACAGTGCAAAATATAAGACAAATCAAATGTCTCTATCATTATTAAAATAACAATACAACGAAAACTTCTATCATAGAAACAAAAAGAATGACAAACGATCACCTAACTTCATAAACTCAAAATAAAAAATACAGAATAAAAAAACGGCTTAGCCGAGTCGAGCCATCGGCTTATGAACAGTAATCGACACGGAAAAATGGTAGCAAAATAAAGTTCGAAAAAAAGACATTGAAATGAGGTTGAGATCGAAAAGAGATATAAACAATCACGAATTTACGTTTCACAATTAATGTAAAATTATTTTTGATATTTAAAATCTATCGATCATATATTTATCATGGCCGCACTTCAACATTTCCAACAAATTTTAAATCACTTAAAACGAATATTCGTAACTTAAAATACTGAACCAAACGTAAAAAAAAAAGAAAAAAGAAAAATAAAAAAAGGCTTAGACAGCCGAGCTGAGCCATAAAATACAGAATAAAAAAACGGCTTAGCCGAGCCATCGACTTATGAAGAGTAATAGACAAACAAAAATTGTATGAAAATAAGCCCATGTTTGACACCCATTAATTTCTATTTCTATTTTTCATTCTCATTCTTCATTTCAACCACACATTCTCCAAATAAAATAATATTATACACAAATCAAAAACTTTTCATCACTTTTCCACCACACATTCTCACATCAATCACTATTCCAAAATTTCTATTTCTCCCAAAATGGGTTTCAAACAGGGGCTAAAGTTCGTAAAAAGAACATTTGAATGAGGTTGAGATTGAAAAGAGATATAAACAATCATGACTTAATGTTTCACAATTAATGTAAATTATTTTTGATATTTAAAATCTATCGATCATATATTTATCATTGAAATGAGGTCGAGATTGAAAAGAGATAT
Organism: Fraxinus excelsior; assembly: GCA_019097785.1. Taxonomy (NCBI): domain Eukaryota; kingdom Viridiplantae; phylum Streptophyta; class Magnoliopsida; order Lamiales; family Oleaceae; genus Fraxinus; species Fraxinus excelsior. The sequence goes on from CM032627.1 coordinate 21,806,830, forward strand.
AAACAATCACGAATTTACGTTTCACAATTAATGTAAAATAATTTTTGATATTTAAAATCTACCGATCATATATTTATCATGGCCGCACTTCAACATTTCCTACAAAATTTAAATCGCTTAAAACAAATATTCGTAACTTAAAATATTGAACTAAACGTTAAAAAAAAATAATCCAAAAACCGGCTAGACGGCTTAGCCGAGCTAAGCCATAAAATATACAATAAAAAAGGGTTTGGCCGGGCCGAGCCGAACCATCGACTTATGAACAGTAATAGACAAAGAAAAATTGTAGGAAAATGAAATTCGGACAAAAGTACATTGGAATGGGGCTGAGATTGAAAAGATATTTAAACAATCATGATTTTACGTTCCACAATAAATGTAAAATTATTTTTGATATTTAAAATCTATCGATCATATATTTATCATGACCGCACTTCAACATTTCCAACAAATTTTATATCGCTTAAAACAAATATAACTTCAAATATTAAATTAAACGTTAAAAAAAAAAGGCTTAGACGGCTTAGCCGAGTTGAGCCATAAAATCTATCGATCATAAATTTATCATGGCCGCACTTCAACATTTTCAACAAATTTTAAATCAATTAAAACGAATATTCGTAACATAAAATACTGAACAAAAAAAAACTACTTAGCCGAGCCAAGCCCAGCCGAGTCGAGCCGAGCCATCGACTTGTGAACAGTACGAGGAAAAGTCACTCTTTTATTATATGTAGGAAGGATTTCCCTTCTTTCATTTTTAATTGCAAATTTTTTATTAAAATAATATTATACGTAAATCTAAAATTTTTCCTTATTTTTTAATTATAAACTCCATCAAATCACTATTCCAAAATACATTTATGTCAAAAAAATGGGGCTAAAAAAGTCTCTAAACTTTTATCAATGTTAAAGTTGACATTTAATTTTAATAATATATTTTAAAATTTTATCAAAATCTGCTAAAAACTAATTTTAATTCCTATCAAACAAAGGCGATACAATAATTCTACATGTATTTTAATTTTTTTCTTCTAGATTTTAACTACACATTATACCGAATTAATTTATTCACTTCTTATTGATGAATAATAAGTTGGTTCTCTATCTTTAAAAAAGATTAAATTGATCACAACTTTTAATTATATTTGTATAATCAATCCTTTGTTAAAAAAATATATTTTCGCTAAATTATCATTTAATCCTTGTAATACATATTTCACTTCAAATTTCTAAATATTGATTCAAATCTGGAATAAGATATGGTCTCAATGAAGTTTAAAATATAAGAATTAACTGATGATTTAACAAATATTTGAAAGATTTTTGTTGTTAAAAAAATGATTGTACATAGTATTAAAATGTTGGAGACAAAATTATTTTCTTTTAAATGTTTGTTTCCTCGATAATGGGTCTAGAATCCACGCTGTGTTTTCCTAGTTCATATTCAAATCATATATATATTCAAATCATATATATATAGTAGAACAAAGAGATAACTACTCAAAAATGATAATAAAAGTTTAGCATCTATCCCTTTGTAAATATTATCTAAATACTATCCAAGATAACATCTATTCTCTCTATCTATAATTTTTATTTTCGATTTTTGTTACTAAGTACAATAAAATCACTATAAAATAATATTGTCGGGATCGAAAAATATTATTATTTTAGAGGGGTATATATATATATATTAATAGATTACGTGAAATAATTTGTAGTTAACGCTACGAAAATGTTATGTATACCAAGCATCTCTTGAATTATCGTAGCGAAAATGATTTGATGATGTAATATCACCATGACGAAGAGATTATTAGAGGGAAACTGAATACAAGTATGCATGTTGATCGTGATTCAGATAATAATTGTATTTTACTAATTATTTTTTCAAATAAGTCTTTCGAGTATCGTAACCTCAAAAATAATTACTTAGAAATGAAAAAAAATACCAAATGTCATATATTCAATGCAAAAAATTAGGGATACAGTTACAAGATGACCAAGCTATCCTAGTAGATATCAAACACAGTTCAATAATTTAATTTTAAGAATCCATAATCAAACTTTAGTAAAAATTGTGGGCAGACATAAGACACAGGCCAACATGGGACAATGCTTCCAAACAAGACACTCCAAAACTCAACATTTTTAAAGTAAAGCATGAAAAAGTGAAAAACTCTCGAGACAAATAATTAATAGATACTCTAAATTGCTCTTATCAGTTATCCTTAGCCACGTGTAGGAAATTGATTGGCTGAAGACATGGAAATTTTATTTCTTATAATAGTATGGACGTTTCTTTGACTAAAATTTGGTGAAAATTGAAAATATGTATGTCATTTACTTGAATGGAAAGTAAGAATTACTTTAAAAAAATCATTACCTTTTCATTTAAATAGAAAAATATTCGAATAAGTTTAGAAAAAATATATCTTTTCACCATTTTTTTTTCCTCAAAGGTGTTATACTTATAAATTACGTGGCATCAACTATTCATTGATTTGAACTTATTAAACTAAACAATTTGCATCTTGGGTTCGGCCCATTACTCACGTGGCCTATTTATGTTTTCCTATATATATGATTTCATTCATAACCAATGTGTGTTTTATAATCGTATACAAATTTCCTCTCCCTCTCTTGCACATTTTTTTTCTCTCGTTAGGTCGTTAACTTGATCGTCGGAGTGCAAACGGTTGCCGGACTTTTTTTTTTCTCGACTGACAACATTTGTCTCCTAACAAGGTGTTCTAGTGTGTAGATGATGTCTACGTGGAGAGGAGGTGGAAGGATGACTTGGACATATCTCTTGCGAAATAAATCTGAAACCAGGACTCTTGTTCAATCCTTTTACTATCTCATTCAAACACATTTTCAATGCAATGTGAAAATACTCTCAAGTCTGATAATGGTTCAGAGTTTCACATGACTGATTTCTATCTTTCCAAATGAATTACACACCAGTTAAGTAGTGTGGAAACTCCACAACAAAATGATGTGGTTGAAAAGAAACATCAGCATATACTAAACATTACCAGAGCCATTAAATTCCAAGCCAACTTACCTCATAAGTTTTGGAGGGATTGCATCCTAACTGTTACTCACATCATTAATCGTACACCTACTAAAGTACATGCAGTCAAATCCCCTAATGAGGTGCTTTATTACTACACCATCTTATACTCACCTTGAGGTCTTTGAATGTTTATGTTATGCCTCTACTTTGAAAAGAAATAGAACCAAATTTGATCCCAGTGCAATACCATACTTTATTGGATATCCTTATGGTATGAAAGCTTATAAGTTGTATAATCTTCAAGCCAACACAATCTTTATCTCAAGAGATGTTTGTTTTCATGAAACTATATTTTCTTTCCATCATCCCTCCTTACTTACCTCTTTATCAAAGTCTGATGTTATTCCTCGGCTTGATTTCATTCTTTTTCCAGCATAACCTCAACAATATATTGATGATTCATTTCCTACATCAGACCCTACTTCACATATTTCTTCATCTTCACCTTCAAATAATTCTCCTGGTTCATCTGATTCTCTTATCTTTATTCCATCTTCATCTGAATTATTCTCATCACCTCATGTTATACCCGCAAGAAAATCTAGCAGATCAAAAAGCGCTCCTTCATATTTACAAGATTATCATTGTAGTTTGGTGCCTCAAATATCTATTGCTCAACAACCCATTCCTCAATCAGATTCTGTGGTGAAAGGTTCTGAATCTGGGAAACCATATCCTATTTCAGACTACTTGGGTTACAGCTTGTTGTCTAGTGCCTAACGATACTACTAACTGGCGTTATCCACTATTTTTGAACCTCAATCCTTTGTCGAAGCATCTCAGCATCTAGATTGGTACAAAGCCATGTATGCTGAATATCAAGCTCTTGTTTCTAATAATACTTGGGAGGTTTAGTACACTGCTTGCACATAAGAATCCAATTGCTTGTAAATGGGTTTTCAAAATGAAGCTCAATTCAGATGGTTCAGGAAAAGGAAGAAGGCACGTCTTGTAGTTAAAGCTTTCACTTAACAATCTGGCCTGGATTATGAAGAAACATTTTTTTTTGTTGCCAAATTGGTCACTGTCAAAACTCTTGTTGCTGTTGCAGCCCACAAGCAGTAGCACTTTCATCAGCTGGATATAAACAATACTTTCCTCCATGGAAAATGGAATGAAGATGTGTACATGTTAATGCCTCTAGGTTATGAGCGGCATGGGAGAATGGTGAGAACTTAGTTTGCAAACTGAACAAGTCTATTTAGGACCCAAACAAGCTTCATGCAATGGAATATGAAGCTCACTTCTTACATTATTTCACAAGATTTCAGGCAATCGAAATATGATCATTCATTATTCAGTAACTATGATGGCTAGTCATTCAATGTGCTTCTCATCTATGTGGATGATATTATCATTGGTGGAAATTTCTTGTCCTATATTGAACAGTTTAAAAATGAGCTGAATAATCAATTCAGATTGAAGGATTTTGGGATTCTGAAATATTTCGTAGGTCTTAAAGTGGCAAGGAATTTAATAAGGATATCCATTTGTCAATGAAAATATGTACTCGATATTTTAGCAGATGCAAGCTATCTTGGAGCCAAACCAGCAACTAGCCCCTTACCACACAACTTGAAGTTGAACAAGAATGAAGGAGAAGCAATTGCAAATGCTAGGGTATACAGAAGATTGGCAGGAAGACTTCTTTACTTGACAATAACACAACCAAACTTATCACATGAAGTACAAGTCTTGAGCCAATTTATTCAATCTCCAAAACAACTTCATTTGGAGGCAGCCTATCATGTGTTACAGTACTTAAAGGGTACACCAGGACAAGGCCTCCTCTCTGAAAGCAAATTTGATTTACATCTCAAAGGCTTCTGTGATGTAGATTGGGCAGCATGTTTGGACACTAGAAGATTCATTACTGGTTATTGCATATTCTTGGGAAATTCATTAATATCCTAGAAGTCTAAAAAGAAACATACGGTTTCAAGATCTTCAGCTGAAGCTGAGTATCAATCCATGACAACAACAGTTTGTGAATTTAGTTGGTTGAAAAATATACTGAGGGATTTAAGTGTTGTATATACCAGACCAGCCTTATTGTTATGTGATAATCAGTCAACATACATATAGCTAGCAACCCCGTGTTTCATGAAAGAACGCAACACATAGAGATTGACTATCATCTTGTAAGGGATAAGGTGTAAATGGGAGAGGTGAAGATGTTACATGTGGCTTCACAAGAGCAGGCTACAGATATGTTAACCAAGACAATAAGAGAAGCTAGATTCAAATCATTATTAAGTAAGATGAGAGTGTTAAATATACATTTGCCATCTTGAGGAGGAGTATTGAGTCACATTAGTATATGGGTTATTTAAGTCATTTCACATAGCTTTATTCTCTTATGGTAGTTAGACATTCTTTCATTTTGTGTGTGTGTGTCTATATATATATATATATATATATATATATATGCACACATACTGACATCATTCATATTGAATTCATCATAATTATTTTCTTGCCACTTTTATTCCTACATTCTAGAGTTTTCTTATTTTAACTCATCACATATTCGATTCCCCTTCCGCCTTCTATCAAAATTCAAGAAGAATGTTCAACTGTTGCTAGTTATTTTATAGTTCCAAACAAAATGGGTGATTTATAGAAGCTACAACTTCTGGTAGCTAATGTTGCGACAACTGTGTTTATTGAGATGGCTAAAATACCGTGGAGTCTCCATTAGCAATCGTCGTGAAAATTAGCAACCCAACAAAAAAAAAACAAAAAATGACACTTCTCTTGTAAGGATAGCGGACGCGCACTTAGGACGGTTTCGTTTATTCATATGGATAACATTTCACTCTAGATGCTAGATAAAATGCTATAGTCAACATTGAAGCTACTGACTAACTAGTATTCTGCAAACTTCGGCAACCACTGTTCGAGAAATTGTCGAAACTAATGGGGACGACAATGTCCATGGTCTAGCTTTGGCCCATTATATCCACATTAAATTTCTTGATGGAGAAAAGACCTTCATGGTGATGTTTGCGTGTTTAGACCAAAATGGATGTACAATTTAACTTTTTGTAGGTATAGGTAGCAGGCATTGTAAAGCAACTATATTTTTCTCGTGTCCTTTACAGTAGGGGTGGGCAAAACCCGCCCGAACCCGACCCGACCCGACCCGACCCGACCGGGTTGGGTCGGTTTTTTGACATTTTTTGTTCGGTTCGGTCGGTTTTCAAGATTAAGTGGGTCGGGTTACGGGTTAACCCACCCAACCCAACAAAAACCGCCCAACCCGACCCGCCATTAAAAAAAAAAAAAAAAATTGTCAGCTAAAGCCTAAAAGTCTAAGTTTCTAACACGGTAAAATACTAAAAAGTAAAACCCCAAACATGGATTAGCTCATTTGGTTTCATTTCATTTCTTCTCTCGCCTCTCTTCGCGCCTCGCCTCTCTTCGTCGAGTTCTTCAGGTAAGTTTGAAATGCAGAGAAATTATTTTAGTAAACTTAGGGGTTCGAAGTAGGGGTGTAAAGGTAGTGTCTTTGTTAATATTTTTGTAGTTTTTCCCGATGGGTAGAGTGATTGGGTGGTTGCGAAACTTGCAATAGGCGACGGTGAATGGTGGGGTGATCTGGTTTTGGTTGAGGGGTGGGTTAGACTGGGATGGGATGGGGTGGAGATGGAGATGGTTGGAAAAGATGAAGTGGGGGAGTAGGTGGGGCCGTGGGAATAGCCGAATTGGGGCAGATTGTTTGCTTTTGTTTTCTGCCATTCTCTTCAGTTTCACAGTTTCTGAACTTAATTTGCATCTAGTTTCATCAGTTATTTCTCTTTTTATCAGTTTCTGAACTTAAATTGTGATGAGTGCATGTTCTATGTTCTGTAAGGTTTATCACTGTGCAGTAAATTTTGCTATCATATAAGAATTTCTTGTTTGTATAAAGTATAGAATATGTAAGTTGGTTGTTTAAATTAATAAGTAGATGAATTGTATAGAGGAGAGAATTATTTAAGGATGTATAATGAATGAATCTTGTGTTTGTTTAACATGTTTTGCAGGGGCATATCCCTCTTTAGAACCTGTGCTGCCACAGGACCTCCTGGAACTAGTGTTGCGTGTGCTAAGATGAACACAGACGCTGCTACAGCCTACAGGTGCAATACAATATTATTACTATCTTGTATTGCATTAATACTTTCAATTAAATATATCTATTTGGTATTTTTTGTACTGATTTGAGTAATATGTTGGTATTTACTTTTACTTTTGATGAGCTAAGTTTAATAAACACATCAGTGAAGTTAAGGATTGGAGTAATTCTTTGCGTGACAAGTTGCCCCTAACCCGACCCAACCCGACCGACACTTAATTGGGTTGGGTTGGGTTGGATTTCAACATTTATATGAGTTGGGTTGGGTTAGATTTCGAACAAACCGACAATGTTGGGTTGGGTTTGGGTTGAGGCAAAAACCGACCCAACCCAACCCACGCCCACCCCTACTTTACATGTTACAACTTATTGTTGGATCTAGTCAACCTACTTGACTGGACTTTCTTTACCAATCATGGGTTAGTGGACTTTATATTGCTTCGGCCCTATAAGTCCTTCATTTGTTCTAATTGCAAATAATTTGGTAGGTCAAAGGTCTTAATTGGGCCTTAGAATTTTCTAGTTGGTATATTTCAATATTTGGACAATTGCTCCTCTTAATTCTTTTTGGGCCAAGGCAAGTGTTTCTTCTTCGAGATTATAAACATAATCAAGTGGAAATTACACAAAATGAGAACTTTAAAGATTCCATTTCAAAAATCATATTAAATGTTTCACTTTTCAAAAATCAGATATTTTATTTTTAAATATTAAATATTAATTATACAATTTTCATCCCAAACCCTAATCAATTTCATTCCAATTGTCCTCATCCTTTCTTCTCTCCGTCACTCTCTTTTCTCACTCTCTATAGTCGACCCCCTCGTTCCCTCTTTCTACATAGTGGTTCAACAATGGCAACGAACGTGACCTAAGCGAAGGTGACGAGTGTAGTGCTGAAGTCGCTCAACCACTGTGCGACGACGAAAGTGAGCACCGCTACGTGCTACCAAGTGAGAGTGTCGTGCTGTCTCAGGTGAGATCACTGATGGTTCAACCCCTCTGCCTCTTGCTCCTTTTGCTAATTCAACCTCGTCTCACGCCTGGTTCAGATCTGATATGCGTCGTGATCGGGATCTGTAGCGCCACGATTTGGTGTGGGTTTTTTTTGTTCTGTTTTCAGTTGGTGGTGGTGCTTGCGTTGGTGGTGTTTGGGTGGTGGTGGCTTTGGTGGATCCTACAGTAGCGACAATTATATTGGATATGATGGTGGCTGTGGTTTTGGTAGTGTGCGGTGATTAGGTACAATGATGGTGTGATGCTATGTGATTGATAATTTTAGATCTGATTTTTTGGCGATGGTTGGATGGTGGTGGTGGTGATTGATAACATTGGCTGTGGTGCTAGTGATTTGGTGGTGGTAGTCTGAGGTGATGGTGAGATGGTGGCAATGGGTCTATCGAGATGGTGGCACTGGCGGTGGCGTGGTGCTGCTAGATGGAATGTTGAGGCGATGGTCACAAGTTTTGGTGGTGGTCACATATTATTTGGTCGTTTGTGACCATTAAATTCATTAATTTGTGACCGATAAACAATATATTACCAATGAAAAATATAAATTGTGACCAAAAAATAAAGTGTGACACAAAAGATTGTTAATTTGTGATTGATAATTTGACAATTTGTGACGGTCTACTAAGTTGTGACTTATAATATTTGTGATTTGTGATCGATGAATAAGTTGTGACGTATAATTTTTTTATTTGTGACTAATTAACAAATTGTGACTTATAAAATTTCTAAATTGTGACCGTAAGATAATTTGTGACTTATAAATTTTTTATTTGTGACCAATGAACAAATCATTACCTATAAATTTTATGAATTGTAGCCGTAAAATAATTTGTGACATAAAATTTATGATTTGTGACCAAAATATATGGAATTGTGACCTTAATATATTTAATTAATAAAATATATGTTTAATTAATTAATTTACAAATAAAATTTTGAAAATTCGAGATTTGAAATTTTAAACCTTAAAAAAATTGAAATCCGAAATTTTAAACATTATCTTTTAAATTTGAAATGGGTGAAACTAACCTCTTATGAAATTTTCCCCGTAATCAAGTGAGAAGGATCCCACACTACAAGATAAGAAATGAAGGTGGTATAACTTTTAATTTCCGTCTCTTCAACCACACTTGTTGCAAGTTTAAAGTTACTCCAACTACTACAAAACTAAATAGATTTTAGAAAAAATTGGGGCTTTAATAATGCTATAGGCCGTTTTCAAATCCCAATCTGAGTAGCTTGGAGCCTACACGTATCTATTTTCAACTTTTGTTGCTACTTTCTGTTGGGATTTCAACACTATTGAAAGCTTATTAAAATTCAAGGATTTTGAGAAGTCAAATTATTATCTCACCTGCTAGTTATAAAGCAACTTTGCCAATTGATTTCTTTGGGTGTTTAAGCAATTCTCCATATTGTCAAATAATTATTTTTGGAGAATATCAAGAAGGGCATGATAGCGGGGCTTGATTTAATTTCTAGAAGTGAATTTTTATCCTATTGTTGCCCCTATATATTGGAGAATGGAAATAGCAAGTGTCACGTAATATGAATTTAGTAGAATGCCCAACTCGAATTTCTCTTATTCAGAGCCCTTTTGATGATCACCTTTATTAATTGAGCGTAGCTCTAAGACCTCGTATATTCGAGGCCAGCTTGCAAAACTCCGATAGTTTGAGAGCTATTCGTAAGATGTTTATTCCCCGCCTCGCCATATGCTTATTCCTAGCTTCACAAGATGTTTATCTTTCGCTTCTCACTATCGTCGAGCTTAGCTATAAGACCTTGTCATTCCAAAGCATCGAGCATAGTTGTAAGACCCCGTCTATCCTAGACCAGTTTATAAGACTCCGATAGTTCAAGAGCTATTTGCAAGATATTTATTCCCAACCTTGCCGATGCTTATTCTTGCCTTTGCAGGATGTTTATTCCTTGCCTTACCGATGTTTATTCTTCACTTCTCACTATCATCGAACCTAGCTGTAAGATCTCATCATTTCAAGTTCAAGTTATAAGACTCCGATAGTTTGAGAACTATTCGTAGGATGTTTATTCCCCACCTCGCCGATGCTTATTCTTGGCTTCGCGAGATGTTTGTTCTTCACTTCTTACTATCGTCAAGCATAGTTGTAAGACCTCATCTATCTGAAGTCAGTTTGTAAGACTCTAATAGTTCAAGAGCTATTCGAGGGATGTATATTCCCCGTCTCGCCGATGCTTATTCCTGGTTTTGCGAGAAATTTATCCCTCACCTCTTACTATTATCAAGTCTAACTGTATGCCCTAGTCTATCCGAGGCCAGCTCGGAGGTCAAGAGCTATTCATGAGATGTTTATTCTTTGTCTCACCTATGCTTATTCCTGGTTTCGCGAGCTATTCACGAGATGTTTATTCTTTATCTCGCCCATGTTTATCCTTTACTTCTCACTGTTGTTGAGCTTAGCTATAAGACCTCGTCATTTCGAGGCGTCGAGCCTAACTATAAGACCTCGCCTATCCAAGGTCAACTTATAAGACTCCGATAGTTCGAAAGCTATTTGTGGGATGTTTATTCCTCTCCTCTCCAGACTCTTATTCCTGGCTTCGCGGGATGTTTATTCCAGCCTCGCCATATGCATATCTCTGGTTTCACGAGATATTTGTTCCTCGCTTCTTACCATCGTTAAGCTTAGCTGTAAGACCTCGTCTATCTGAAGTCAGTTTGTAAGACTCCAATAGTTCAAGAGTTATTCGTGGGATGTATATTCCCGGCCTCGCTGATGCTTATTCCTGGTTTTGCGAGATGTTTATCCCTCGTCTCTTACTATTGTCAAGTCTAGCTATATGACCTCGTCTATCCAAGGCCAGCTTATAAGACTCTGATAGGTCAAAAGCTATTCACGAGATGTTTATTCTTTGTCTCGCCCTTGCTTATTACTGGTTTCGCGAGATGTTTATCCCTTACTTCTCACTATTGTTGAACTTAGCTATAAGATCTCGTCATTCCAAGGCATCGAGCCTAGTTATAAGACCCCCCCTATCTGAGGTCAACTTATAAGATTTCGATAGTTCAAGAGCTATTTACGAGATGTTTATTCTCCGCCTCTCCAGACGCTTATTCCTGGCTTCGCGGGATGTTATTCCCACCTCGCCAAATGCTTATCTCTGGTTTCACGAGATGTTTATTTCTCGATTTTTACTATCGTCAAGCTTAGCTGTAAGATATCGTCTATATGAAGTCAGTTTGTAAGACTCCAATAGTTCAAGAGCTATTTATGGGATGTTTATTCCCCGCATCGCCAGATGTTTATTCTTAGCTTCACAAGATATTTATCACTCACCTCTCACTATCGTCGAGCGTAGCTCTATGACTTCGTCTATTAGAGGTCATCTTATAAGACTATGATAGTTTAAGAGCTATTCGCGGGATGCATATTCCCTGCCTCGCTAATGCTTGTTCCCGATTTCATGAGATGTTTATCCCTGAGCTTTTAATATCGTCGAGTCTAGCTATAAGACCTCTTCTATCTGAGGTTAGCATTATAAGATTATGATAGGTCAAGAGCTATTCCCAGGATGTTTATTCTCCACCTCGCCAGATGCTTATTCGTGGCTTCACAAGATGTTTGTCCCTCACTTCTCACTATCGTCAAGCTTAGCGATAAGACCTCGTCATTTCGAGGTGTCAAGCCTAGCTATAAGACCTCGTCATTCTAAGGCTATTTGCAAGACTCTGATAGTTTGAGTGCTATTTGCGAGATGTTTATTCTCCGCATCGTCGGACGCTTATTCCTTGCTTTGCAGGATGTTTATTCTCCACCTTGCCAGACGTTTATTCATGGTTTCGCGAGATGTTTATTTCTGCCTCGCCAGATGCTTATCCTTGGCTTTGCGATATGTTTATTCCTCGCCTCTTACTATTGTCGAGCTTAGCTGTAAGACTTCGTCATTTCAAGTTTAGCTTATAAGACTCCGATAGTCTGAGAACTATTCTAAGGATGTTTATTTTTTGTCTCGCCAATGTTTATTCTTGGCTTCGCGATATGTTTATCACTTGTTTCTCACTATCATCGAGCCTAGCTTTAAGACCTTATCTATCCAAGGCTAGCTTATAAGATTCCTATAGTTTAAGAGCTATTCGCGGGATGTTTATTCCCCGCTTCATTAGATGCTTATTCCTGGCTTCGCTTGATGTTTATCCTTTGCTTCTTACTATCTTTGAGCTTAGCTTTAAGATATCGCCTAATCAAGGTCAGCTTATAAGACTCCGATAGTTCAAGAACTATTCGCGGGATGTTTATTCCCCACTTCTTTAGTGTTTATTCATTGGCTTTAAGATATGGTTATTTTTCGTCTCTCACTATTGTCTATCCGAAGCCTCAAAACCTCATCCTTCCGAAGCTAGCTTATTGGATTTCAATAGTCTAGGAGGAGCCAACAACTCGATATTCATCCTTTGCTCTTCGAGATGCTCCACCATACTGATGTTGCATTGAAATTGCATTTATCTTTAGAGAGCTTGTCATGCCTCTACATTAAATGTACCCCAATCAAAGGTGTCTTGCTTAGTTGAACCAATTTTTTCTTAAGTGCACCCACTTAGTCGAGCTTATATTTTCCTAAACACATCAGTTTAGTCGAGTCGCTATTCATGATCCCTCTTTACGGATGCACCATCCATCTTGGAGAATGCCCTTGAAGAGGTGCGTGATACTTTCCATGGGGTCACCTCTGTCAAGAATGTCTATTTCGTTAGGAGAGACGCGTGACGCCCCATGGGGTCGCCTCAATTGCCCTTCAAAAGTGATGCTCTCTATGGATGCACCATCCACCGTGGAGAACACCCTCGAAAAGGTGCGTGATGCCTCCCATGGGGACACCTTTGTCAAGGACGCCCACTTCATTAGGAGATGCGAGTGACGCCCCACTGGGGTCGCCTCATTTGCCCTTCAGAAATGATGCTCTCCACGGATGCACCATCCACCGTAGAGAACGCCCTTGAAAAGATGCGTGATGCCTCCCACGGGACTACCTCTATCAAGGATATCAACTTCGTTAGGAGAGGCGTGTGACACCTCCCACTGGGATCGTCTCATTTGCCCTTCGAAAGTGTTGCTCTCTACAGATGCACCATCCACCGTAGAGAATACCCTTAATGAGGTGAGTGATACCTCCTACAAGGCCACTTCTTCCAGGAATGTCCACATCGATCGGCGAGGTGCGTGACACCCCACATGGGTTGCCTTTGATTCCATCGAAGATGATGTTTTCCATGGATGAACCATCCACCATGGAGAAATCCCTTGACGAGGTACGTGATATCTTCCATGAGCTCACCTCTTACAACGATGTCCACTTCGATCGGCGAGACGCGTGATACCCCTACAGAGGTCATCTCTGATTCCATTGAAGATAATGCCTTTCGTGGCTGGATCAAACACCATAGAGGAAGCCCTTGTCATTTATGCGTCATCCCTATGTAGAAATGTTACTTAACAAACCAACTTCCATGCAAAGCATCGCCGCTACAACTCATGATCACTTCTACCCAAAAGTTCATGAATTATGAATATTCATACCTGGATTTAGAAGACTATTGTGATGCTAGTATCTTTGTATCACCACATCATCACCGCTAGCATGTTACAACACTATTTTCACTACTGTCAGTATGTGTGTCACATTATCTACATTATCAACATGTTGTTTCACTATAACACTACTATTACATTAATTTGTGCAAACATATGACCTGCTATAATAAATGATAGATTCTCTGCATATTATATCTTGAAGATGGTTGATATGTCATTATTCACTTGATCGTCATGAGTAATTTGATGGGCAAATTGACCCCATAATTATTTTATATATGTACAGTAGAAATATTATGTTGTATTATATGTTGGTTTAGTCTATATTATAGAGGAGCTGTCGAAATTTTGACAAATTATTGCGACATCTTTTGAGGCAATTTGTAAGCTATCGCTTATTCGGGTTCGTAAAGATACTTTCGAGTCAATTCGTAAATCCTCACATATTTGAGATCGATACATATTTTTGAGCCAGTTTATAAGTCCTCATATATTGGAGCTTCTTATATTTTGAGGCAATCTGTAAGACCTCACCAACTTGAGTACTTATATTTCGAAGTTTGACCTACATATGAATGTACGACTTTGACTTGGGGACTATTGTTACACTTATAAATTACGTGGCATCATCTATTCATTTGATTGGGCTTATTAAACCAAACAATTTGTATCTTGGTCTCGGTCCATTACTTATTAAAAATCTAATATTTTAATAGAGATAGATATAGAGTGGAATGAATATAAAACAATTGTGGATGTATGTAGTGGCACCCTTAACTAATATTGTTTAGATTTAACGCAAATGTTAGTTTGTGATGTATCACTAGTACAGATATTCATCTAGCATACGTTTTTTTTTTTTTTTTTTAAATTAAAATCATATTAAGAAAATAAATAATAATATGGATTTTTCTATAATTTCTTTTTGGCATTTTCAATTATATTTGTTTTGATGTGATTTTGACTCATTTGACTTCTTAAAAATGTTTTCAATTTAAAGAATTTACTATGCAAAATGCGAAGAAAGATATTGGTTTGTGTAGACCTTCAGAATTAATTAGAAGTAAAAAATTGTTTTTATCAAGGGGACAATTTACACGGTTTCGGTTTTAAAAAAATAATCCATATAAGGATTTAGACTACTTCAATTAATAAGATTAACATTTTTAAAGTAAAAATCCAAAAATTAATAGGGTATCGTGTTATAAAAAGCTCGTATGAATAATTCGGAATCATGATATTTTTACAAACTAAGTTGACAAACTTGATTTACAAATTATGTATTGGCAACATCTAAATCAATAATTACAAAAACAGTTTTTCAAATCAATGCAATCTATCTTGCCAACACTTAGTTTGTAAACCAACTTTCTAAACAAACCTTGTACAACTAGATTAATAATTAATTCAATAGTTCGATCGGTCTAAAATAATCGAGAAAGTTAATGGTTATATAAGAAAATTGGCACAAGTAAGGTGAATTTTTTTAATAATATTCAACTCACTTTCATCTTATGGAGAAAAAAAAACATTTAATTTCTATCAGTCAAATAAAAGAATTAGGGTCCGTTTGAATCACCATTTTTTTCCATGTAAAATGGAAAATGAATTCCAACTTCCACTTTTTGCATATTTGATAAGCTTTTTTTAGACAATTTGTTTTCCTAGTTTTTACTCACACTTTCCAGGTTTTTTTTTTTTTTTTTTTTTGGAAATTGAAAAAAATTCTAGACATAATGGTAACATATTTTTTCACTTTTTATTGACAATTTTCATGCAAAATAAAATCAAACGAATGATATTCGGTATGATAATTTTTTTTTGACAATTGGAACAAATTCTAGACCTAATGGTAAAAAAAAATATCACTTTAATGGACAATTTTCATAAAAAACGATGCTAAACGGACATCCAACTTTCAACATTTTTCATGTGAAAAATTATACCAATCAAACATAATTAATTACAATTCCCAGCAAAACAATTTTTAGATAATTCAATTCTCTGTAAAACATTTTCTTTTCACCTATTTTTCACTTTTGCAATCAAACGGACCCTTATTGTAAAATTTGAAATCTACATATGAGTTCGGAGTCGTCAAGTGTCTCATTTCAGTGCTATTTGTGTCAATTTCCCAATATATAGTTAATAATAACAATGATCTTATGGATTTCTTCCAGAGGTCGATCACACTTAAATTTTGAAGTGATCACGAGTAATTTATGAACAAAATATTTGTGTTTATTCGAAGCTAGCTCTCTTGGTTAATTTGATAAGACGCTTGCTTTTATATTTATATATTTTTTTTCCTTTTTCTTTCACATGCTTGTTCTCTTGATATTCTGAAACTATAAGATTTGACGCCGATCAAATTTTACAGCTTGTTAACTATGCCAGACAAAAAATAGAAGGACTATTGAGTGAATTTATTTTCAATGAGAACTAGACATGCCGATATTCCCATGTGCTTTGGGATGTTGTTTGATCCGGGTGGTCGGAAAACAATTTAGTTCAAACGACTCCCCAGCAAATAGAAGTATATATGAGTAGATAGAAAATCGAATTTTGACATTTCCCCCCATTTAATGCTCATTATTTCATTAAAATGAGTTTTGTAACGGTGAATTATTAGAGGATGTGTGGTTAAAAAGTAAGATTTTTTTTTTTTTGAGTTTACATACAAAATATTTTGTTTTGAAAATATATGTTGAAAATAAGTTGGAGAAAAAATGAGTTTTGAAATAATGAGAATAAAATAGCGGCTTTATATATTTCAATTGAAAATACGACATTTCTTATCAAGTAGGGAAAATATGCAACAAAAAGCTAAAAGGCCAAAAAAAAAAAAAAAAAAAAAAAAAATTAGAGTTCGATCATTTTCTGAAGTTTAGGTTGTTAGTTAAATAATTATTATAATTATTTTTTTTTATTCAATTTGATTAGAACTCATTTGTAATATTTCATGAAAATCAATTGGAATAAAGGATTAAAGTTAAGTATATTGGAAAATGGAATTGTAGGTGAGATGTCCCCTTCATTATTGAAGTAAATTCAAGTGGAACAAATTGCTAATTATTTATTTTAGTTATGAAAAAAAGTAGGTCTATTATATATGGCATAATTATTGTAGACAATAAATTTAAAAAATGAAAAAAATAGAAAAATATTATTCTGCTTATTAACACTCCTCACCCCCACCCCAACCCATCAATTAACTGTCTTGCCCTTTTGTGTCCCTATTTCTTATGGTTTTACTTTTGGTCACTTCTCTCAAATCCTCGTCTCGACTATTTTCATCATAGCATTCTACGAAGAGGTTAGAAGGGCTTTAGTGAGGAACGGACATTGCACGTGGAAGGGTTTTGAGGGAAAGTTGGGTTGACCATCGTTTCACAATCATACGTCACATATTGAAAAAGTTAATATTTTTTTCTTACTTTTTAATTTATTTTCTATTAAAAACGGGAGGCACAAATGTCCTTTTAACTAAATTTGTGCATCACACAACCTTTTGCTCATTCCACTTGACAAAATCCATCACTAGAGATCAATGCAACAAAAAATGGTTAAGACCTCCAATTTTTGCAATTATAGAAAAACAATTTTGCAATTATTTTTTGGATTATATTTTGTAATTGACTATCCCAAGTTTTAACTATCTTTATAATAAATAAGTCAAGTTAAAAATCTTTTATAAATGGTAGTGTGAAATAGATCCACTGATAAATATGAAGTTTAAAGTCCTTAATAAAAAAATCAAGGGCATTATTGACAATCAAATAAATAAATATAAGAGCAAAAGAGAAGTTTTTGATAGATTCCACTGAAAAAGAATTCATTTTTATATAGTTTCAACTACGATAACAAGTTAATTTTATTTTCAATAAATTTGATATGAACATGATGCTTGTTTCAAACCTTCGAGGACGACTCACATACAATTTTTGTGAAAGCTAGACAATCATCTATCGATAAAGCAACGTATCCATATAATTGCTTGCCATCTAGGTTCGGTCATCCATTTTAAGTTCAGGAACCTAGATAATAGTATATTGATCAAAACGAATTGAATGAGCGGAATATGAAGCCTACTGAACTCGGTTCAACCAACGAAAACTCTTCGAACAACTAGAATAAGAAGTTTTCAAGTGAGCGTATTATGGGGGAGCGTCAAGCACATCCGACAAAATTCAGACCATTGATTATAAAATAATCAAGTCATGTATTCATGATTACGACTTACCAATGTATAAAAATAAAGTCAAGCTAGAACATAATTATACGAAGGAAAAACTTTCTCTACATATTAGGTGAGCAAAAGTCGAAGACAATAATGCATTTCACATTTTGAGGGGGCCCCATGTGTGCCTCGATTGCATGTAATGAACACATGATACACGTCTTAGAAGGCATATTCCACAAGCTTCAAAGGGCACAAGATACACGTTCCCTTAGAGTTATTACTTTAAGTACTACTCATGACCCAATAGCGATGCACTGAACATAGTAAATTGATAATATTAGATAATATTGAAAAATACAAAAAATTTAAAATTTTATCCATTTTACTACCTAGCTTCCATCTAAATGTGAATGCTTTAGAAACTGGTATAGATCACATGTAAAAGGTAAAGAGTCGAGACTCAAAGGAGCTAGTTGAAACTAGTGGTTTACAATTTTCTTAACCGAACTAGTCTCGACATTTTTTTTATCCAAAAAAATTTAATTTTACAGATTTTCAACGCTCTAACTAAGAGGGACAAGAGTAATGGAATCTTTGAGTAACAAATGCCATCTAATTTAAGTATGAATAACATGGAATATGTTCAATGTCCTAAGAAAAATGCTACATGTACATGTTTTTTCAATAGATGGGATTACACGTACCAAGTTGACAAGATTACACGTACCAAGTAGTATTTCTCATGTCCTAAATGAATAAAGATGCATTCTATACCGAAGTTTTTAAGAGAAAAAAATTGTCACAAAACTCGTTGCATTATATAAAGTGGTCTCAATCATATACCTAATTAGATCCATACGTAATACATTAATTTGAGGTAAACTTGTGCACAACCCCACATATTGAGTGGTCTAACTTTATTTCCATTGTGGTATCACTATATGTTGGGGCAACAAATATTAAAAAAACACATTAAAATATAAAATAAAGATAAGTATAACAATATCTTAAATTGAAAAGTAAAATATAATAATACTTTCTCAATTGCAAAAATAAAATAAAATAAAAAGCATTTGTAACTCTACTTTCTTATGTTCAACATGCATATTGTGATGTTTTTTTTGGTCAAAATTGGCTTCAAATATATAAATACTATAATTTGGTTCAAACAAAGGCATCAAAGTGATGAGAACACGGCCAAACAAAGAGACAACAATTCCTTAATAATACATGTGTGCTTATCTTCTTCATGAATCATGACATCACGTCTTATTGTATCTAACATCAAATGACTTTTGGAGCTTCACAATTTAGCATCTGTTTGGTAAATTTAAGATAAATGAAATTTAATTGTCAACGTCAAAATTTCCGTCTACACTTCTATTTGAGTGAAATTCTCCCGATAAAGTTTGCTTCCGTAATTTCACTTTAGCGTCAGATGGCAAAAGGTATCAAGTTTAAAAATGGCACTAATGTTATCCAACAAGGAATTGATAAATAATTAAGCTAATCCACTTCTAATTAAGTGGATATCGTTATGGATTTCTATCTACTATATATAAATAAGCCAACATTTTGTCTTCAACTGGTTTTGACAGTGACAAACTCGAATAAACTACGTTATCACAGACTATGTACATAATGTTCGTAAAATACTAAACTATGTTTTTTAAGTCAAATTTGAACTTTTTCTGAGGTATATATATCCCTTTATGGGCACATACTTATCAAGAAAACATAGTAAAATTTTCATGATTTTTCCTTTTCCCTGTCGAAAATAGAATTAATTTTCTGTTCTTTCAATGGCTAAGGTTCATCCTCAAACATCAGTGAAGGGGGTTTCTGATCATTCTACATCAGAAAGAGAAACATTTACAATATGGATGAAATCCCTTGTATTCCACGGAAATGGTTGCACTGTTTTTAATTCCAAAGGTGAAGTCGTTTATCGAGTTGATAATTACCAAACAAGACATAGGAGTGAAGTTTTTCTCATGGATTTCAATGGTGAAGTTTTATTCTCCATGAAAAGAAAGGTAATCTTACAGCAGCTTTACTTAATTTTTGGTTGTTCTCATATTTTACAGTTTAAGCCTTTAGATAACGTAGTTTACTATAGAATCAAAGGTTTTTGAGTTCAAATTTTAGGAGCACCCAATTTTGAAAAATTTATGTGTCAAGGCTTCAATGAAAAACTGATGACGATAGCACTTTTTATTATTTCTTTTGCAGAGATTACGTATTTTTGAAAGTTGGGAAGGCTATAAATGGATTGATGCTATACTAAATAAGGAGAGACCATGGTTTCAAGTAAGAAGCAATTGCAGCATTTTCAGAAGACACAAGCACAAGACTTGCCATGTTAGTCTGGGATGTGACAAAACTACAGGAAGAAGCAGCTACAAGATAACGGGATTGGAAGGAAAATCAACATTTAAAATTATAGACAATGCAGGCAATCTTGTAGCACAGGTTAGTTTTGTGCGTCTATTTGTGTCATGGCGATTTATTATTTTTAGATGAGGGGTTCAATGTGACTCGATTACCCTTTTTTTTTTTAGCAACCCTATAGAATGTTTTTTAATATTTGTTTGCATTGGCAAAGAACAAAATAATGATATTTTTCTGTTATATTTGATTCATATACAGGTGATAAAGAAGCAGTCCTCATCAGGAGTTCCTTTGGGTGATGATGTATTGACTTTAGTAGTGGAACCTCAGATGGATCATTCACTAGTTATGGCTCTTGTGATAGTTCATATGGATTGATCAATCAAAAACTGTAAATAGTCCAAAAATTATACAGGCAACACTCAGGCTCAGTGCTTCTTGTGTGAAATAGATGAACAGATTTTTCATATATATATATATGTAGAATTTTCCCTCGTCTTATATCACGTTCACATCTCAATTGTTCTTGGGGAAATATGGGACATGCTAACACTCTACTTAGGCTAGATTTAATATGCACTCTCCTTCAAACGGGGTTAGCGTAACAAATCCGACACATCCCTAATATATGTACCTGCTTTTATACCATGATAAAGTCTATGGTACATACAAAAAGTGAAAGTCCATGGACCTATCTTGTTGTAAATTCGACTTAAAACGTAAAATCTGCCACCTTACACCTAATTGTATCCACGATGTGGGACATACTAACAAGTGGAACAATCACGAATTTTTTTTTTTAAGTTCAGTTGAAGTTTTTGGAATTGTGATAATACACTTATCTAGGTCACTATATGTGATTAATTGTCATTAATTTTTATACTTACGGCTTAATTTATTGTTAATTTTATTTGTTAAGTAAAATTCGATAAACATTGGGTGAAGATAAGTATATTTCATATACTTATTCGGGGGCCTAAAATATCGATATTTGGTATTTTTTTTGACAAAATATATCCTAAATTGTTGTATTTTATGTTATAATGTTAAAACTTAATGGTTGAACGAGAAATTGGAATAAACAAAAGAAAAATTAAGGAAAAAGGACAAAGTCAAAAATTTGAGGACCAAATTGCAAATATTCAATAGTTGATTCGGGCCACAAGACGATAATTTGAAAATTGTTAAGAGACAATTGGATGAAATTAGAACTCAAAAAAGAATGGAATATGATCAAAATCAATTTTCAACCGCACAAATTATATTTCAAATTATTAGCCGAATGTTGAGACCCATTTTGGCATAGTATACGTCCGACTTGGAAATTTTTTATTTATATAAAAGCTGTAGACATTTTAGTTATCTTTCTAACACACTTTGAATAGTGTCAATCGATATCGAGAGAGAAAATTATGATCAAAATACTAACTATATATTGTGCAGAGACAAAAAAATATGCGTGCAAAGTTAACTATCCTTATTTGATTGGAACTCTTTTGAAAATCAATTTGGGCATGATTTTCAATCAATTTTTTACTTCTACAAATACCTAACATCAATATAGATATATACCTAACACTAGGACTAGGCAAAATGTCCGAACGGAATGGAACGGAACGGAACGGAACCGAACCGAACGAGTTTTCTTAAATTAAAAACCCGAACGGGTATCCAAATCGAGAACCGACGGGTTCGGTTCGGTTCTCGGTTCTAGACCAAGAACCGAAAAATCGAATAAGAACCGAGTTTTTTTTTTGACAATTGGGAATTTGGGCTTCAAGCATATTGAATATAACCCAAACCGACCAACATAGAAAAAATTGAAAAAAAATCACTAAATATAAAATGGACAGAGCCCTAGAATTTTCGGTCTTCTCTTCTTCAAAACCGACCAACATAAAAAAAATTGCAAAAAAAAGCCACTAAATATAAAAGGGAAAGAACCCTAGAATTTTTGATCTTCTCTTCTTCTTCTCTCTCCAGTTCATTCCCGCCGCACAACATGTTTCTCGTCCAGTCATGAGTCATTTTCTCTCAGCTTGAAGAAGTCCTCCTCCTTCTAGTTTCCACACTAAGGTAGAGTACTCTCGTATTTATTATTTTCATATTTAAGAGACGTGAGATTTTTCCCTCTTAACGCTGACAGTGCTTTCGTTCTTTTATCATGTTTATAATGACAAGTTTTCTAAGCCTTCCAGAGCTTTGTACAGAGATTTCCAGCTCTAATTACTGGATTCTTTTTCTTTACATGGTACTTAAGAAATTGTTAACATTTTAATGGTACATGGCAAGTCAAGCAATCGATGATTACATTACATAGTTGGTAAGTATTTTTAATACTTTAAAATATTACGTTCATTTGTAAAAGTTAAGATTGAACCTGATCAATATTCACACACAGATTCACTCGGTGAAAGTACTGAGCACGTTGGGATTGCCTCACTTCTCACAATGTCTTCAGAAAACAGGAATGATTTTGGTACCACTTCTCAAAATAGAGAACATAGTTAGATGCTTTTATATGTTACCTTTTGATGGATAAGCAGTGGAGCAATAACTGTTTGAGGGAAACAACAAAAACAATTGTGATCTATATTGTTAGTACTAAAGTGTTAGTATTTTGTGAAAACTTTCTAATATGTTATGGATTAATTATTCAAGACGCACTGACAAAGTTTTCTAAATGTATTTATATAGTGTTATTATAAATGTTGAAAAAATTAATTATAGTAGGAACCGAACAGAACGGAACGGAACGGAACCCGAACGATTCCAGAATTATATTTGGAACTGACGATTCCATTTACTAAATACCCGAAAATTCCTGGAACCGAAAAAATCGAACCGAACCGACCCGCGCCCATCCCTACCTAACACACACACACACATATCATATTCTAATATTTATCAATTATTATCATCAAAAGAGGAAAATTCATAATTTTTGTGAGAGAATTCAAGGGGACTTGCATGAATTCAATCAAGCAAAGATTCAAACTTGATTTTTGGACAAAGAAGAGAATGCGCAGTGGATATTTATCAAAAAATCATTGAAGAGATTCAAAATTTCAAGATTCATCTTCTCAATTTATAAAAAATCGAGTTATGTCTTTTCACTTAAATATGATTTCTTGTCATTTTGATATGTTATGCTAGTTTTATACATTGTTAGGAAGAGATGAACCTTTATTATGATATTTTTAACTTTTAATTAATTATTTTGACTTTAATTTGATTTGATTTGATTTGTAAATGTTTATATTTTGTTTTTATCATTTTTTCAATTACTTGATCAACAATTGAATTGTTAATGAATTTTATTATTATCGAGAAAGACAATAGAATTTAAGCACAATATAATAAATGTTGTGAGGTTCGATAGATAACATTGATATAACTTTGTTTTATATGATTTCAATAGGTGTTCTAACACTTGTTAATGCATTTATTATATTTGAATCTTTCATCGAGAAATAGAAGGGTTACATGAGGGGAATATATTAGATCGCTATCAAGATAGGCTTTCAATTGAACATTGACCAACATGAATGATATTAAATAGCCACTTTAATTGTTATACTAAAAATGAAATAATAAGGGGGATTTGACATTTTAGAAATGCATCTCACATATTTGAAAAACACATTTACTTACTTTCATTAATTTAATTAATAATTTAGGTATTAGTATAGAAAAAATCACAAAATTTGTTTGCTATTCGATTAAAGTTGCGATTACTTTTAATTCGGTCAAACACATAGTCCTCGTGTATTTGAAACTTTATTCATCATTATATTATTTGATCACAATCCTGTGCACTCGCGGGTTTTCAAAAGATCAGGTGAGTTGGAAGAAATGAAGGAAAAACGAGTGAAAAAGAAAGAAATCTAAAGTCCAAGGGATCCAAGTGCAAATATTCAACAGTTGATTCAGATAGTAAAACGATGATTGAAGATCACATGTGAACAATTAGATGCAACTGGAGGTCAAATGAGTGAAATATAATTAAAATATTTTCACAAATCAATTTTTAACTGAAAAAGTCATGTTTTGAATTTTTAGTCTCACATTGAGACTCGTTTCCAGAATAGAAAACGTTTGAATTGGAAAAATCCTACTTCTATAAGAATTTTAACCATGTGAGTTAGATTTTCAACACACCTTTAATCACCTAAATCGGATATCGGAATAGAAAGTTATGACCAAATTTTCGAAAGTCGTGCAGACACGAAACAAAAAGAGTTTGCTCAGGTGCAATGCAGTAATTTCCATGACCTGAGAACCATTTGGCTCAACAGCGTGCTTGTGGTGGTTATACCGTGCAAGTGGGCTATTTGCGTAGATGAATTAGCAAATTCCTTTCGCGATTCAAACACTTTTGGAACCAAAATTGAACGCTACTTTGACATATTTTTTTGCTCTTATAAATACAAAACAAAGGCTATGCATTAAAAAATCATCTCTTGTCTCCTCATACACAATAATATCATAAAATTTATTTAGAATAAGGGGGCCAATTGCTATATTTTGAGAGATAAGATCTAAACCTAGCAAGTAGCTGAAGCCAATTACATCAAGATTTTGAAAAATCAACCTTAGAATTGAAGATCAACATATTTGCATTCTATCATAATTTAGATTATTTTGTCTATTATTCTACTCGTAATTTATTTAAAAACATGTTAGGCTAGAACCTTTTTGTATTGGCTGAATATGAACCATATTATTTATTTGTTTTAATTCAAAACTAGTAATTTAGTTTATTTCACACGCTTCTTGATTAATTTTGTAGACTCATTGCATTATTTAATTGATTGGCCACCAATTAGATAATTAGTTGCACGTTGTAGTATTAGAAGACTTACAATAAATTCAGAATGCGACAAAATTAACATATATGCAATAAATGTTAAAAATCACATTTATCACGTATGCATTTAAATAGATAATCTAAATTTTAATGCATTATAATCATTTGAATTCGTCCTGGAAAAATATATTTAGGTTGTGAATAGGGCAAATTTAATTTTTCTTGAAAAATAAAGTTATATATCTTAGCTTTATAGATTATCAAATATGCATGAATGAAATTAGATTACAAATAAAAAATTGATATAGATAGCAATAAGTGAATTCAAAATCCATTACAATCGTCCATAATTTGACACAAAACCCTAATTTTACCACTTTATTAAATTAATTTAGAATAATCACAAAATCAAACTCTTTTTTGTTTGCATAATTCAAATTCGATACGAAATTAGTAAATTCGAAATGAGTTTACTCACTGTAGGATGATATTCTCAACTCAATAAATTTATTACTTGTTGATGCTACCAAAAATTCGTACATGAGTAAACCCGAATCGAATGGAAGAATTTCGCGTGATCCGATCTCCAATACCTAAAACAAAGGCATCAGGAGTGTCCTCATCGCCTCTCCGATGCTTAAGTTGGACTAGTGCTCAAGAGAAATTTATGCTGAATGCTTATATAGAAACATACTTGAATAGTGAAGTAGGGTAGCATATTTATAGGGGCTGATGGGGGAGTCCTAGTGGGGCTGTACTTACCATATACGAGATGTTTGTGTTGGGTTGGGGTTGCTCAATTCGTAATGAGGTAAAGTTCGTTTGAACTAGGTGTTTTTGTTTTAAGTTGATCTAGTTGTTTGTGATAATTATATCCGACGCAAGCAGGCTCGAGCTAGCAGTCAGGCCCGACCTAATATGGATCGTCCTTGCAATGGGCCTGTTTGAACTGGCCCCAGATCGAGCCCAGTAGGTTGGGGATTTGTACCATCATATGCCCTCATGCATCTAGGCCGCGACTAAGAACCCACGTTCTCAAGCTGCGGGCTGAGATGCATTGAGGTATACCTAGCTATTTTTATTTTACTTTATTTATTTTATATCGACGTGATACGCAGGATCCCTCGAGGCGTGGATCTCCCAACCTTTTTGGGTTGTGCTGTATGACAGCTGTACTACCACGTGTCGAACACGAGTGGGTTTCATTGACCGACCTCAGATGCATGACACGTGGCGCAGCCAAAGGCTAAGATTGGGCAACCCTTGGCCTTCATTTGTTCCCTATAAATACTCACCTTCATCCCTCATTTTTTACTTTTTCACTCTTAGACTCAATAAAAGGAGATCAAGGTCGGGGTTCACAGTGGGTGGCCGGCCATCACATATAAGAGGTAAGCGCTTGAGCCTTTAAGTTATTTATTTCGAGTAAAGTTATGTCTAGTAGTAGCAGTAGCGACGGTTCGAGGAGTAGTAGTCAGACCTCTAGGAGTTCAACCAATAGGATCCCCGAGGATTTGGGTGTGGCAATTATGCCTGTAGTGACCCCCCTTAGCTTGCACCCAGAGGTCGAGATTATCCTGACATACCCCAGGGAACCGACCAAGTATAAGGAGCATGTTATAGTAAAAGTGGCTAGAGAGTTTGGGCTCATGCCTACATGTGATATTCGTACTCTTGACCCTTGCGACTCCATAGGGATGCCCTTAAAGCCGGGCTAAGGTGGCCCCTCCATCCTTTCTTTGTTCATTTCCTGAACTTATGCTTGATGTGTTGGAGCCAGTTAGTTTCGAATAGCTGGAGGTTGTTAGTGTACTTCTTTATTTTGTGTAGGTGTATCAAGATCGAGCCTAGATTCGATATGTTGAAAGCGATTTTTGACCTTAAGTATGCCATTGGGTACAACTGCTTTGCTTAATTATCGACCAAAGGAGGGTTCCGAACCCCTAAAACCCCGAGCTCTATTCGTGGGTGGAAGGGTCGATTTTTCTTTATGAAACCTCAAAACCCCGACCCTTTATTTAGCTCGATGTGGATGGTTCCAAATAAGGACAGATTTAATGAAAGTCAAGGGTACGTCGAGTCACTAGAGAGGGATATGTTAAGGCTAGTGAATCACAATCCTCTTGTAGAGAAAATTGGTTTTCTACTCGAGGATGACATCCTCGACCTTGCCAATGTGAGAGGGTTCGAGGGTGTGATCCTTCCACCATTTGCGTTTATCTACCTCGATCTTAGGCTCGGGGCTAATACCTTGTTTTTTCCTTTTCAGATTTAGAGATGTCTTTCAACCCTTCTGCTCTTCTTGGTAACGTTTATAAGAAAGCCAAAAGCCCGAGGCCTTAGGTACCAACCCCATCGAAGGGAAAAAAGAAGGCTCGTGATGCAGCATCGAGCAAGGTACCAAGTGGACCTGGGCAATCATCGAAGAATACTGGTCCTAACCCTCAGCTTTCTCACCGTCCTTAGTTTTTCGGGGCATTCCCGAGGTTGTTGATTTGGAGGATGACGTGCCTATACCACAAGGTTTGCTTGAGGATCACACTAGATGCCCCCTTATCCCGAACCTTGTTACCAAATATCAAGACGAGATCGATCCTGGAGAGGGGGTGTGGGCACTGGAGCTCATAACTTTGAAGGTTCGTACTTTTTCTCTCGGCCCAAGGACTTACATCTTTTTATGTTCACTTCTGATTGGCTCGTTATATTTTGTAGGCCCTGAGTATGGCGTGGGTTTATCCTTGAGGATTCTGAGCTCATCGAATAAGGTGGACAAGCTCGCTGCCCAGATCGAGCAGAAAGAGAATCGCATCAGGGGCCTCGAGGTCGAGCGTGACCTTGTTCGTATTGAAATGAGAAAAATGCGCGACCAGATGGAAGCCATCAAGGACGAGGCCGAGGAGGCCAAGCTCAAGCTTATGCATGCGAAGAAAGGGTTCGAGGACCAACTGGTGAAAGCTTGGGCCCAAGCAGTCGAAGAGTTCAAAAGTTCGGACGAACAAAAGACACTGCTCTGGGAGTACGAAGTAGGGTCTTACCATTATGGCTTGCAATTAGCTTGGGCACTCCTAAGGACCAAACTCCCCGACGACCTAAAGCCGCTAGTCGATGAGCTGAAAACAGTGAACGAGTTTGTGGACGAGCTCGAGCTTTCGGCATTTGAAGCTGAGGGGGATGATGATGGTGAGGACGGGGAAGAAGCTGGTACTCCTGACCCCGAGAATGCTGTGGACTCGATCGATCTAGATTAGGCTCGTGTAGCTCGATCTGTAACATTCAAAAATTGCATGTAGTTTGCCTGATATGGGGTCTTGTTATTTCGTTTCTTAATTGAAGCTCGACTTTTGTGTTTTGTCATTTACTATTGATTTTGTAAATTCGTATAAACAAACTCGATTTTGATGACAACAATTTTCAACATCCCAACCATTTAGATTTTAGGCTAGTGCGACTCATGTCGTTGACCAAGTAGCTCGAGCCATGATGTTGTAATGAGCTCGAGCTGCATTACTTAGCTGATTTTTGGCAAGTGGCTCGATCCATGTAGTTGTAATGAGTTCGAGCGTATTACTTGGCTGATTTTCGGCCAAGTAGCTCGATCCATGTTGATGTAATGAGCTCGAATGTGTTATGTGGCTTAATTTTTTCCAAGTAGCTCGATCCATGTTGATGTAACGAGCTCGAGCGTGTTATCTGGCTTATTTGTTGCCAAGTAGCTCGATCCATGTTGATGTAATGAGCTCGAGCGTGTTACCTGGCTTATTTTTTGCCAAGTAGCTCGATCCATGTTGATGTAATGAGTTCGAGTGTGTTACTTGACTTATTTTTTGCCAAGTAGCTCGATCCATGTAGGCGTAATGGGCTCGAGTGTGTTACTTGGCTGATTTTTGGCAAATAGCTCGAGCCATGTTGATGTAATGAGCTCGAGCGTGTTACCTAGCTTATTTTTTGCCAAGTAGCTCGATCCATGTTGGCGTAATAGGCTCGAGCTTGTTACTTGGCTGATTTTTGGCCAAGTAGCTCGAGCCATAACATTATAAGTTGGTAATACGAATAATTCTTAAATCGTCATATGTCAAGGTCGAGCATAGTTTTGTGCAGTATTGATATTATTAGGACAGTTTGTTGCCGTAAGGGACTTAAGTGTTCTAAAATAACGGATGTTACACGGCATATAGACCATATCTAGAATTAAAAGCACTTGGGCGCACTGGCCATAAAACAAAAAGAACTAACTGTGAAAACTCAAAGCAATTTAGGCTCTTTGTGGCCGACTACTTGTAATAAATCTTTAGGTTGTCAGCGTTCCAAGGCCTTGCGAGTGGCTTTCTCGAGGCGTCCTTCAAGCTATAAGCTCTTTCTCTTACTTTTCGTATGACCTCGTAAGGTCCTTCCCATGCGGGTCCTAACTTGCCTGGTGGGTGGCCGGCGGCAGTAGCATTCCGGAGTACTTGATCTCCAACTCTAAATCTCCTTGATTTGACCCTGTTGTTGAAGTACTTGGCTGCTATGTTACGATAACTTGCAGCCCTTATAGATGCTAGCTCCTTTACTTTCTCAAGCAGGTCAAGATGCTCGATTTTTTGCCATTCTATGTACGACTCAATCATCCTTTGTGTTGGAAGGCCAACTTCAATTGGTATCATGGCCTCTACACCAAGGGCTAACATGAAGAGGGTTTCACCAGTCACGATCTTGTGAGAAGTCCTATATGTCCACAGGCTGGCTGGCAGTTCTTCTGGCCAACTACCCTTAGCATCCTCAATCCTTGTTCGAAGACCCTGTAGTATGATCTGATTGGTTACTTCGGCAAGGACATTGCCCTGAGGATGTGAGACTGATGTTAGGCAGTGGTTGATGCTGAGGGTGTTGCAAAAGCTTTTGAACTGTGCATTATCAAACTGTCTCCCATTATCTGTTTTAATACCTTAGGTATCCTGAACCTGCAAATGATAGACTTCCATACAAATGACCTGATTCTCGGCTCCGAGATGGTTGCCAACGGCTCCGTCTCTACCCATTTGGTAAAGTATTCCACTTCTACGATAATGAATTTTAGCTGACCTCTAGCCAATGGAAAGGGCCTGAGGATGTCGACTCCCCATTGCTTGAAAGGCACGACATATAGGATGGATATTAACTCCTCGGTAGGGGTACATATGATATTGCCAAACCTCTGGCACTTGTGACATCTCTTGACATAGTCCGTCCTTCTTCACGTTAGGCTAGTAGTACCTGTACCTTATAAGCTTGTAGGCCAACACATGAGTCCCTTGGTGATTTCCACATATGCCTTCGTGAACCTCTGCTAAGGCTTGGAGAGACTCGAAGGGCTTGAGGCACCTCAAGTAGGGTAACGTGACACTCCTACGAACAAAATTCCTCCAAGTATACAATATATTGCCGCTCTAGCCTTAATGCTTCTGGCCTCCCAATGGTCCGTCGGTAGGTTCCCGTTATTTAAATACTCCATTATCGGGTCCATCCAAGAGGGCTCATTATCGATGTCCATAATACTGGGTTTCGGGCTGATGCTGGGTTCTGTTACTATTTTCAGGTGTACTATTCTATCAAGCTCATCCATTTCCATGAACATGAGTCTAGATAGTGCATCATCTTTTGAGTTGTCAGCTCTTGCAATCTTCGTAATTTCATAGCTTTTAAACTTTCTCCGTGACCATGTGCCTTCAAACAATATATACTCATATTTTCATCTTTTCTTTCAAAGGTGCCTTCGGTTTGGTCAACCACGAGTTTGGAATCACTAAAATCATTGACATTCTCAAGCCCGAAGTTATGCGCTAGCCCTAATGCGAGAATGACCACCTCATTGTTGGTGGCTTCGAATTCAAACCTAAATGCACATTGAATTTTGGTCGTTCTTGTCGAGTTAGTGATGATAACTCATGCACTCGACCCCAAACTATTGGAGGCTCCATCAACATATATTTCCCAAAGCTCTGAGGTCTTGGTCGGGTTACCACCCTATGGCCCCCGAGTGCTAGGGGTAAGCTCCGTATGAAGTCAGCCAATGCTTATGCCCTGATCGTAGGCCATGGTTTGAACTCTGTGTCAAAATCTCCTAGCTCAATTGCCCATTTAAGTAGTCTTCCAGAGACATCTGGCTTCTTAAGTATGTGCCTCAGCGGCTGGTTAGTGAGGACAACAATCGGATGGGACTGAAAGTACTGGGAGTTTCTGGGCCGCCACAACCAAAGCAAGAGCAAGTTGTTCAGCCAATGTGTACCGAGTTTCTGCATCTAGGAGTACTTTGCTTATGTAGTATATAGGCCGCTCGACCTTACCGACCTCTTTTATTAGAACAACACTTACCGCACTTTCAGAGACAACCAAGTACAGTAGCAACGTATGCCTTCATGTGTTAGGGGTGAATACTGTTACTGCCTGGGACTTCTGAAGCATCCTAGCCATGATCATTTCTTGAATAATCCTTGCCAGGTCCGCTGGGTCCATTGCAACTAATCTCAGATCTATGGGTGTTTGGGGTATGCCTGATGTTCCAGCCTCATAATGGCTAGGACCTGGAGCCTGAGCATCGACCACATTACCACTCTGCGAGGATGGTACTAGAGGTGTGCTTCTCTCTTGTAGCAGCTGAGGAATTGTGGCCACTTGCTGGCGAAGTTCTTCAAATGCAGCGGGTGTAATTATTATGAGCAGATGTGGTAGTTCTCCCAACGTAACCTCCTACGGGGCCGAAAGTTCTATAGCAACAGTTTGGTTAGGAGCGGATGAGCTTGCCGGAAGCTGTTCTGAACGCGTGTTAACCATGGCTTTTGGTAGCGCTTCCCAGAGATGACGCCAATGATGTTACCAAAAATTTGTACCTCAGTAAACCCGAACCAAATGGAAGAACTCCGCGTGATCCGATCTCCAATACTTGAAACAAAGGCTTCGAGGGGTGTCCTCGTCGCCTCTTCGATGCTTAAGTTAGACTAGTGCTCAAGAGAAATTTATACTGAATGCTTATATAAAAACATACCTGAATAGTGAAGTAGAGTAGCATATTTATAGGGGCTGATGGGGGAATCCTAGTGGGGCTATACTTACCATATACGAGATGTTTGTGTTGGGTTAGGGTTGCTCAATTCGTGATGAGGCAAAGTTCGTTTAAACTAGGAGTTTTTGTTTTAAGTTGATCTAGCTGTTTGTGATAATTATATCCGTCGCAAGCATTGGGCTTGAGCTGGCAGTCAGGCCCGACCTTGCAATGGGCTTGTTTGGACTGGCCCAAGATCGAGCCCAGTAGGACGGGCCCACAAGGTCGGGGATTTGTACCATCACTTGTCAATAATCCCGTACACTTGCAGATTTGGCACAAATAAAGTTTTTTGCATCATTGTCGGGGAATAAATAATTTAATTTGGGTTTATTAGTTTATATAATATTTGAATTTTTCTTTTATTTT
Organism: Fraxinus excelsior; assembly: GCA_019097785.1. NCBI lineage: Eukaryota > Viridiplantae > Streptophyta > Magnoliopsida > Lamiales > Oleaceae > Fraxinus > Fraxinus excelsior. Next base: position 21,839,432 of record CM032627.1, read on the forward strand.
GTTTTAGGCTATAATTTACATACCTAATTTCTTTTGTTTGATTTTGGAAGTGTATGTAAAATCAAGAAGAAATTGAGTTTCTACCATTAGATCCCGAGATAGAACTTTTAGACAACGAAAAGAACATAGATAAGCTCTTAAGGATAATTTAAATCTCATACTATTCTTGTGCAACAAGTTGTCGTTTATCCACTTTTGGGCAAGCCAAATTTCACATTAAACCTGAGGTTATCAATTTATTTTAGAATAACCATGATATCAGGTTATCTGAAAAACCAACTGAAAATCCTCATGAAAGTGATCAATCACGAAGGTATGTCAGGCGACGTTTTTCGATTGTGCCTATTTCCTCATACTTTAAAGGAAGGCGCACGATAATGGCTAATCTCACTACTTCTTAGGAGCACTATTTCATGGAATGACATGGTGCAGAAATTCACACTAAAATTCTTTCCACCATCTCGAGTCCATCGAAGTAGAATGAAGCACATACATTTAAGCAAAAGGACCTCAAGAGCAATCCAGAAGCATGTGAAAGATTCAAAGATTATTTCGGAAAATGCCTCCATATGGACATTCCTAAAAAGAGTTAAGGTCTACATTTTCTATACAGACTTGTATTTTGAATGCCGTAACATGGTTGACGTTTTGACATGAGGATCAATCTTGGATATACCCTTAGACAATGCCTATATCTTTTTCAAAGAATTGCAAAAAATCAATCTATGTGGCTACCTGAAAGGGAAACTTAGAAAAAAACAACTTGTATTCACAACTTTGATGCAGTTATGTCATTAGTAGCCCAAATGGAAGCATTGACAAAGAAGATAGACAGACTTACTTAGAATGTGATCATTGTACACTAGCTGAAGCCAGTTTGTGAAGGCTGTGGGGGACAGATCATACTATAGAAATATGTTCTTTAATCTCCACGCATGTAATCCAATATAAGGAGGTCAGTTATGTGCAAAACTTTCAGAGGCAACAGAACAATCGTTACTCCAATACCTAAAATCCAGATTTTAGCAAACATCCTAACTTCTCATGAGCTAATAATTAGAGTCAAAGATGTCGGATTTAGGGCAGCCCACCAAGATTTCAGCAACAACACGAGAAATAAGTTATTGTTGGAAATTTTTTTTTATCATATTGAACAATTTTATCCAATATAATGCGCTAAATATTCTTTTGGAATAGACATAATGCCATTAAGAATTCAGTTAAGAGAATGTAGGATTCCCTTATAGACCAGGCTAAGCAAAATAAAACTTCTTTTCTCGATCATCTTTAGTCTTACGTAACAAATATACCCTTGTTGCTAAGTTCTAACCATGTGTGTTCAATTCCTTTGTTTTCCAATTTATAGTGAAATTCCCTATGTGATACCTTTTGTGGAAATATGATTGTTGGAGGATAGGCAATAAAATATCATTTTAGGTCATTTTGAAATATGAATCAGTGAGATGGTCGTGAAACCGCTATTGATCACACTCAAGGGCGGAGCCAGCATCCAACGAGCCTCTGCAACCGCCCCTGTTGGCTCTACCTATTTTTTTCCTTATATTGGGTGGTCACTAAAGTGGCCGCCCATGCTCACTTGAAGCGGCTTGAGCAACCATCCATGCTCACCTGAATCTACCCATGTTCACTTGAAACGACACCATTGCTCACATGATCCACCAATGCTCACTTGAATTCTTGGTTGCGTCGTACTGATATTTCAAATTTATTTTTGAAGAGGTAAATTTCGTCTATTGTAGAAATAAATTTTAAATGAACTAATATATTTCATTTTTCAACAATTTAATATCTTTTAGCCAGTGTATCAGCTTCATTTATTTCTTATAAGCTGATCGAAATAAGTAGTAAATAATTGTCAAATTTCTCCTATCAAATGATGAAATACGTCAAATCACAATTTCAACAGGTTCTAACTAACAAACGAGGAAAAGCACCAACAACACTACTTAAAATAAATACAACTAAAACAATGTGTTGAATGTATATTTCAACAACGTTTTCGTTAGTAATTGAGAATACGTGTAAAAAAAAAAAAAAAAAAGGGAGTAGCAAAATTGCATTTTGCTCAAACAGCTTATTTTACATCCAAATGTTTAAATACCAAATTTTGTAGAAAAATCAATTGTTCGTACACCTGATTAAAAAAATATACATGATTTGTATACAAATTTTCATTATAATAATATATTAATTGCATGGAAGTCTAAGATTTGAAATTGAGAAACAATTGCGTATAATTTAGGGGAGCCAAGAATTAATGCTACCGAGGGCAATTTTTTTTTTTTTAAATTTAATATATGAATAAAATTTATATATAACAAGAAAAATCGTAATGTAACATTACCTATTACAATTGTACATGACAATGTTTTGCAACATAAAATCCATCTATAATTATATTCCCAAAATAATTATATGTGATGCTTTGCACGATTACCAATAAGTTAAAATATTTACAATATACTGTTTACAAACCACTATGAAATGTGAATCTTCATCTAAAAAGAACCTCATCAACTAGTTTGATTTCTTTGTTAAACATGAAACTACTTACAATTTACATGGTCGGTGGTGGGTGGTCCGCGGCTCTGTGGGTGGGTGAAAAGATTTTGGGAATTACTTTAATTTGGTTTTCAAATGACCTCAAGATACAAGAAAAGGGTATTGATTAAAATTAAATAAGTTCGTTTTAAAAATTTGGCCTAAAATTATTTAGACCTCAATTTCACAAATTTCTTATGCTTGTGAGAATGAATGAAGCCTTCTTTAACCTCAATAACATATTTTGTAAAACTCAGAAGTTGGCTGGAATAAGAAATTCTTGTTATTTTCCATTGGTTTATATATTGATCACATTGGTTTTAATATTACATGTGGCAATTGCAAGTATTGAAAGGGTATTCTCTGCTATGAATCTAATCAAGAGTAACTTGCGCAACAAAATGATAGATAACTAGTTGAATGACAATTTGGTGGTTTATATGGAGAAAGAGATTTCAAAAAATTGAGATAAGACAATATTGTAACGTTTTCAAAATGTAAGACCTCGTAGAATGCAATTGTCTAAACTTACAGTTATAGAGTAACATTGTATCGTGTAATTTTTTTAGTATTTTAGGTTGTATTGAATTATATTTTCATATGTATGTGTGTATATATATATATTGAAGAATTATTAATATTACTTAATCAAATATTAATAAACGATCCCGCTATTACGATCGTCGACTGTCAACGGTCAAGGTCCGCCCTAGCTGATCTCTGATTTTGAATTCGCAATTGCTTGTAACAAAAGCTTCGACGAGATTTTTGGTAGAGATCTGTGTGGCTATTACTTTTCTCGCAAGCACCCAATGAGAATTTGTAAGAAATATGGTACTACCTGAGGGTGTCGTTGTAGATGAATTCATGATTGTTATTAGTAGGCATGGTTAGATGGGACTCAACATGATTGAGATTAAACAAAAAAATGAAACTTTTCTTTATTGTCGTGTTAGCGTCTGATATTGCGCACACATTATACCTTAAATAATTCCTGCCATTCATATTCAAATTTGTCAAGACACAACCATAATTAATCTTGCTTTAAATGGCGCAAATTATTGTATTAAAAAGTCAATAAATTAGTTGTTTCATCAACAAAATTAAAATTGTTGCAGATTTTTGAACTATAATTCTCTCGCTAATATTTTTTTCTCTCTATGTGATTCTCAAAGACCATATTGCTTTTCCATTTTAGATAAGAAAGTGCAACAAATGCAATCATATATATACAACATCTCATATGCAACATTTCATTAACTAAAACAATATTGTCACAATTTACACAAAATTCACTGCTTCAAGATGATGTAATCCTTGGCTAGGTAAGGTTGAGTCGATATGCTAAAACTTTGGTGACAATTTACTTAATATTCTTATATATAATATATTGGCCATATTTTTTTAAGTGAACTACTCTTATTTAAATATTTGAATAAAAAAGTTCACAACACGGTTAAAAATCACGTGCAATTTACCCATGACATACTAACTATTCTTAAATAAACCCTGTTATAGGTACATGAATTCAAATTACTATACTAGACAGAATACACATAGCAGTGGGTGGGGTAAGGGATTTTGCCAATATTTTAATTACATGTGGCCCACCCCTATGTGAGAAAAATTTAAAATTATGTATCAATTATGTCATTTTTTCCGTGTACTCACAACATTATTCATTCTTAAATATATGAAAATTTATTGAACTCTTGCACTCGAGATGTTGTATGGGCGCTAGACCTTTAGCTTCTAGTTGTCTCCCATTCTTTAAAAAAAAAAATTCGCATATGCATTTTCAACCATATTCACACAATAAAATATTCTACACGTAAATTCAAAACGTTTTCCTACTTTTTAATCACATATTCTCTAAAAAACTACTATTCAAAATAATATTTTTCCAAAAAATGTCCACCAAATAGGGTCTTAGCATGATCCCCACCTACACAACTGATTTTGGATTTTGGATTCGTCCCATCCCACTTTAATCGGGTACAGGGTTGGGGTAAGACAACAAAAATAACTAACTGGACGGGGGTGGGAATAACTGACCAATCCCATACTCGTTCAGTTGTCATCCCTAGTCTTATCATGATCCCCACCTACACAACTGATCTTTTTTAGAGTGTCGAGTTGAGCCAACTCGAGCATAAAAATAGGATGTTCTCATAGGATATGTTCTCCCAAAATTATTATATTACAAAGACCTAAGTTTTCTCAAAAAAGATTATAAATTTTAAATTATCCCACATTTAAAAAAAAATCAAATAAAAATCCTACTTGGAAAAAAAAGAAGGAAAAATTCCTAATATTTCAGTTCAATGAATTAGAATGAAAAAAATTTATTGATAGTTTAAAACATCCCAAAAAGTATAAATTGCTTGCATTCTAACAGTTATCGGTGATTATATAAAAAATTACAAAGTTTATAGTAGATGTTGCTCATCAGCTATTGCATTTATTTTCTTATTGTTGGTCATTTTGGATTTTGATTCATGCAAACATTTTGAAACTGTACTATTTCTCGAAAACAATATTGGCCCGATTACCAAGATGTAGAATTTTAAGATTCAATAAGTTCATGTTTGGTATACATTAAAATTTTTATTTTCATCTTTCTACTCATTTTCAACCACACAATTTTTAATAAAATAATATTTTTTATCACATCAATAATTTTTCCTTCCTTTCCAACCGCATATTCTCCATCAATCTACTATTCCAAAATATATTCTTCCAAAATAATGTGGCTCAAACACACCCTAAATCTAATAATCTATCCCTATATCGATTGTGGTGTAAAAACTTAAAAGAACAATCCCTACTTGATAAGGCATTATTTCAAAAAATTTTAATTTTCATATTCATTTTCAACCATACATTTTAGGGGTGTTCGTGGGTCGGTTCGGTTCGGTTCGGTTCTACTCGGTTCCAGAATTTTTAGGTATTTAATAAATGGACCCGTCGGGTCCAAATATAATTATGGAACCGTTCGGGTTCGGTTCCGTACCATAATTAAATTTTTTAACATTTACAGCAACACTACAAATATAACTAATGACATTTCATTTGTAATTTTTACAAATTAACGTAGCCAAATTCAAAAAATAAAAATAACTAGTTGTCGAATAACATTAATTCAATGCACACAAATACCAAAAAGTAGATATTAATACTTACCAACTATTTGATTTAATCATCAACTGCTACTGCTTGACTTGCCATGGTAAAAAATTTTACAAGAATTGAAAAAACACAATTAACAAACAAATAAACTAAAAAATATTCAACTAATAAGATTTGATAAAAAAATATAATATATATCTATTATATGTCTCAATACTCTTATAGAACTCTGTTTCTTCAATGTCAATTCCATCTTGGGAAACTTTTAAGAGTCTAGAATTTTCTCTTAGCCAGTTTTGTGTACAAATTAAGGCTTCAACTGTTTTGATGAATTGACGATGGTGAATTGAATCAATTGATGAATTGACGATGGTGAATTGAGGGGTTTGTATGTATTGGGCTAAATTGGAATTGGTAAATTGGTAATTGAATGTTTTGACTTTGAGGGTTTGTATTGGGCTTTTGGGCTATTGTTTTTTTGTTTGGGCCATAAAATATTTTCGACCCAATGAAGTTGATTTTTTTTTTGCCTCTTAAAATTATGAAATGATTTTATTTATTTAATTAATTTGTTAATTTATTTAGAAAAAATAAAATAATTTTATTAATTCAATAAAAAAATTATTTAGTTTCGGGTCTCATTCGGTTCTTCAGTTCTTGGTCTAGATCCGAGACCCGACTCAAACCTTTTAATTCTCGATTTGTGTACCCGTTCGGGTCTTTAACTTATGAAGTACCGCTCGGTTCGGTTCGGTTCGGGTTCGGTTCAGATATTTTGGACACCCCTATACATAATAAAATATTTTGCACTTAAATCCAAAATAATGACCATCAAACATGGGTTAAAGTAATTCTTACAAAAACCTAAATTTAAAAAAAAATAAGTTTCATGCAATTTCAAGACACTTAAATAGTGCAAATGGGCGTATATTTTCCGTCAGAAATTAATCCCTGTAAAAAGTATTACAAATTTCACTAAGTGTGCATTTGATTGTGAACATGGAATTTTTATGGAAAGAAAATAAATTTTAGACAATTAAATTGTTTAGAACTTATTTGATGAAAATTTTAATTAAGTGTATTTGATTGATTTAGTTTTCAACCTAAAATATATTATATTTATCCATTTTTTATTGGTAGGTGGATGAGAGAGAAGTGGTAGATGAAAGAGAGAAAGAGATAGTGAATTACATGGAAAATAAAAATCATTTTTCCCTAAATTTTTTTTTCTTGTTTTCAAGAAAAATATGACCACGTGATCAAAAATAGGAAAATATTTTCTATAAAAAAAATTGTCCACCAAACAACATAAAAATAGAAAATTAGGTAGAAAAAACACATTTTTCATGAAAAATATTGACAATCTAATACACCATAAAACTCTTTCATCAATTTACGACTCCAGTTTTATTATCGGAAAAATAATAATAATGCTTTTTAACCTAAAAAAAATGATATTTTTTAACCTAAAAAAATGATATTTTTTTCTTGTTTTCAAGAAAAATATGACCACGTGATCAAAAATAGGAAAATATTTTCTATAAAAAAAATTGTCCACCAAACAACATAAAAATAGGAAATTAGGTGGAAAAACACATTTTTCATGAAAAATATTGACAATCTAACGCACCATAAAACTCTTTCATCAATTTACGACTCCAGTTTTATTATCGGAAAAATAATAATAATGCTTTTTAACCTAAAAAAATGATATTTTTTTTAATGTCAACGGTCAAAATCTTCTTTCGAAATTTTGGCAGGTCCCCCCCCCCCCCCCACCGTTTTTCTAAAGTTGGGGGGGGGGGGTGATATTTTAACGTTTATCTTGATAGGATAGTACCATTCAATGTACCACTCAATCAGAGAATATTTGAATTTTCAAGAAGGAAGGAAGGAAGGAGGGAGGGAGGGAGGGAGGGAGAGAGAGAGAGAGAGCAAATTGGCTTATATTTTCCGAAAGAAATTAATCCTTGTAAAAAATATTACAAATTTCACTAAAAACCTTCCATCAGTTTATGATCAGGGGCGGACCTAGCACCTGGCCAGCCCCCACAGCCGCTTGTACTGGATTTGCCGAAAACTTTTTTTTTTTTTTTTTTTTTTATGACAATAGATAAATGTTTTAGCTTATATAATTGTTATTTCATTTCATTTTTAAATGTCTCCTTCTGTTGAGTTGGTTAGAGTTTACAATTCTTATAAGATGTCTTTTGTTCGATTCCCTAACTTACAATTCATATATTTTTAGTTCTTCAATTTTTACCATTTTACAATTTTTACCAAAATTAATGGCAATAGGAAGGGGGGAGTCGAACTCATGACTATCCTTAAAGATTATTGGAATCGCAGTCTAACGTTGTTGGGTTTCAAAATTGCAATCTATCGTGGCTACTTCTATAACGGAGGCAAAATATGTTGCAGCTACACAAGCTAGCAAAGAAAAGATATAGTTACAAATGCTACTGAAGGAGCTCGGACACAAACAAGAGAAGATTACTTTATTTTGTGATAGTTAGAGCGCTTTGCAACCGACAAAGAATCCAACATTTCATTCGAAGACAAAGCACATACGAGTTCAATATCACTTCATTCGTGAAAATGTGGAAGAAGGAAGTGTGGACATACAAAAACATCCATACAAAAGACAACCAAGCAGATATCTTAACAAAACCGATTAATAATGACAAGTTTATTTGGTGTCGATCCTCCTTAGGCCTAGTAGATACGTAAGCAGCATGGAGATGACAAGTGTAGAAAAGATAGAAAGATTACAAAAGTGACTTTAAATTGGAGATATGTGGTGATAAAGTCACTTTCTTGTGAGTCAAAGTTGGCAACAAATTGATAAGAGAATAATAAACATTTTTCTTCTTCATTAAGTATTATAATTGGTCAACAAAAACATCTTTACAGATTGAATTTAAATTGCCAACCATGAGCCAAAACCACTGCCTTTCTCCTCTATATATACATGCCTATATACTTCAAAATATTATCCCATTCTTGAACTCAAAATCATAGAGAAAGAGAGAGAAAAATTCTTGTAATCCATTTGCTATAGTAAAATCATTCTAAATTTGCCCATGGTTTGTCCGCGTAAAATTTTGGTGTTCATTATTTTTTTATTTCTATTTCAGTTGTAATTGTGTGTCCCATACCACAATGTCGTAACAATGGTATCATAACGTCGGGATTATAGCTAATTTTCGTGCTACAGTTAGATCCAGTTAGTGGAAAGGAGCCCTATTCAATAATGGAAACAAAGTACGAAATAGAGAAGTTCAATGGGAGTAATTTCTCATTGTGAAAAATGAGAATAAAAGTAGTTTTGAGGAACGATAATTGCTTGGCGGCAATTGGAGATAAACCCGATGATATCATTGACGACGGCAAGTGGAACGAGATGGATGGCAATGCTATTGCTAATTTGCACCTAACACTAGCCGATGGAGTATTGTGAGGTGTGGCGGAGAAAAAAAATAGCAAAAGAGATATGAGACACTCTGACAAATTGTACGAGGCCAAATCACTACACACAACAAAATTCTCTTGAGGAGAAAACTTTACACCATTCGGATGATGGAGTCAACTATGATGACTGACCACATCAACACCCTCAACACTTTATTTTCATAGCTCACAGCAATGGGGCATAACATAGAGATGAGTAAACGTGCTGAAATTCAACTTCAAAGTCTACTTGATTCGTATGATCAACTCATCATCAACTTAACCAACAACATTGAAGTTCTAGTATTCGATGATATTGCAGCTGCGGTTCTTGAAGAAGAAAGTTGGCACAAAAGAAAGAAAGATAGACCGGGAGGCTCACAGCAAGTCGAAGCTTTGACAATGACGAGAAGGAGATCAACGAAACGAGGCTCCAGTAGGAGTCAAAATCAGGGTAGATCAAAATCCAAGAGTAAGAAGAATGCCATGTGTTATTACTGTGGCAAGAAAGGGCACTTAAAAAAGGATTGCTAGAATCGCAAGAAGAATGAAGAAGCCAAAGGAAAATGTCTTGAGACGTCAAAAGCTCAGAGTTGTGTAGCAAACACTTCAGATGATGGTGAAATTTTATACAGCGAAGCAACAACAGTTGCTAAAGGTAGAAAACAGTTTTTTGATGGCTTGTTTATGGACTCAGGAGCTACATGGAGGCATAATATGTCACAGCTACACAAGCTAGCAAAGAGGCAATATGGTTACAAATGCTATTGGAGGAGCTCAGACACAAACAAGAGAATATTGCTCTATTTTGTGATAGTCAAAGCGCTTTGCATTTGGCAAAGAATCCAGCATTTCATTCGAAGACAAATCACATACGAGTTCAATATCACTTTGTTCGTGAAAAGGTGAAAGAAGGAAGTGTGGATATACAAAAAATTCATATAAAAAACAACCTAACAGATATGTTAACAAAGTCGATTAATAATGACAAGTTTATCTGATGTCGATTATCCCCAGGTCTAGCGGATGCTAAGCATCATGAGGATGGCAAGTGTAGAAAAGATAGAATGATTACAAAACTGACTTTAAATCGAAGATATGTGGTGATAAAACCACTCTCTTGTGGGTTAAAGTTGGCAACAAATAGATAAAATGATAAGAAACATTTTTCTTCTTCGTCAAGTATTAGAATTGGTCAACAAAAACATCTTTACAAATTGAATTCAAATTGCCAACCATGAGCAAAAAATAACCGCCTTTCCTCTCTATATATCTATATATACATGTCTATATATTTCAAAATATTATCCCATTTTTGAACTCAAAATCAGAGAGAGAGAGAGAGAGAGAGAGAGATTCTTGTAATCCTTTTGCTACGGTGAAATCATTCTAAAATTTGCCCATGGTTTGTCCATGTAAAATTTTGGTGTTCATTATTTTTCATTTTTACTTTAGTTGTAATTGTGTGTTCCGTACCACAACATCCTATCAGTCTGGATTCCAAGTTTTTCGGGCAAAGACTGAAGATATCATAAATCAAAATTTACAACATAAAATACAATTTTTTTTAAAAAAAAAACACTTTAAAAATCTTTTTTTCTCTCTTTCGTATTTGTTACTGACTGCGCACCAATTTGTGTATGCAATGAAAGCACAAACCAATGGAAACATGTTAATGAATGAAAGTGCATGCAGTGAAAATCTGATTTGAAAAAAGAAAAAAATAATTTTTTTATTTTTATAGTTTAAAATATATTTCGTAACATATACAAATATTCTTGTATACGTTGATTTATTACAGTTGGAAATACGGTAAAAGTAATTGAAGAGGCTGAGCCACGACTTTCTACGTCATTGAGAAAAGCCCGAAGGCATGAAGGTAAGGTGGAACCTTGCGACAAAAACTTGGACGAGGAAGGCTGTAAAGAACTGTGCAACGATTCGTTTTATGACAGGAACCCAGTGGGAGCTTGTAAGGACTATGGTAGGATCCAATGAATTGTTTGTACATGCACTTTTGATTGTTATTAGTAGGCAGGATTGGATGGGTGAGACTCCACAGGATAATTAAGAAATTAAAAATAATTGAAATTTTTCTTTATTGCCGTTTTAGATATTCCTTAAATAATTCATATACAAATTTGTTAAGACACAATAATAATTAATCTTGATTATAACTATGCAAAATTATTAATTATCTTAGCAATGGTGTAAAAACTTAAAAGACTATGGTCTATAATTAATTACATATGTTATTTTTTTCAATTGTCCTAATCAGATTAATTATCACCCTCAATAAATAAATCCTAATGACTATTTTTAATTAACACATACACATAACACATAACACATCTCACACATAACATTTAAATAGTGAAAATGGGCCAATATTACAAATTAAAACTCTCATCCATTTTCGACTCCCGTCGGTCGGAGCTAGGGAAGATTAAAAAAATTTGCTATAGAAGGAAAAAAATTCATAAACAAATATTTTTTATTATAAAAAAAACTAATTGGGATTGGGCTGCCCCCTATTTATGCCAATGAACCCGTGTGTATTAGGAAAGTAAATAATGATATCTAGCATAAGTGTTGTTTAATGCCCTTTTTTATGGATGTGAGTCATTGCTGCATTGTTCAATGAATAAAAAGAATATCGATATCAGTATTAGTAGTATTGAATACTAGTCTAAGTATCAATATGTGTGATATAATTAGACATACTATTTTTCCGCGACCGATCCATGTGATATGACATCAGATTATAAGACCAATAAAGGTGTTACCTAAATGTATGAAAATCTATTAATCTCTTGCACTCAAGGTGTTCGCTAAGCCGTCGGCCCAATCCACCTAGAGACTGAACAACCAATATTTTTTGGAATGTTGAACTGAGCTAAGATGTGTACAAAAGTACGATGCTCTCACAGGCGCAGCTTATAAGCATGATCCATGTCGAGTCGTTTGGGCATGCAACTAGATCCGCTAGTTTTAAATTTTTATTTTTCTGATTAATGTTCTACAGTAAATAATTGAAAAAGGCATGTGGCCACATTTCGAGCCTAATTAAATAACCCAATGAAAAAAGAATTAAGCTACATGTATATTAAAGTTTTACATCACCTTTTACATTGTACCACACGACATCTCGTTGGACAGTTTTTTTTAAAATACACCTTCCTGCCAACATTTTTTTTTTTTGAAGACTATGGAGTGTCAACAAAAATGTCAAACTTTTAATGTACATCTAACATTGTTGATAACAGAAAATAAAGAATTTGTTTGTTGTCAAAGAAAGAACGGTAAATTCAATGAAATTCATATTTTGTGCAACCTTAGTTGTTCTATAACCCTCATAATTTGCATATAGTCATTCAAGTAAACTCTAGTAAAACTTGAATTTGGTGTCTTGCACATATCGTAATGTCAAATAAATAGTTCACGCCACTAGGTTATCCAAATGGTTGCAAAGGGCATATCTTTTCCTTCAGAAATTAATTCCCCCCAAAAATATTAAAAATCTCACTAACACTGTCTCATTAATTTATGACGGGAGATGCTACAAGTCCCGGGATTAAATCTCGAGACAACCATTGGCTCCACAGACCCCCTTCCAATAATTTGGCTCCTCGGCTTGACTCGAAATTTAATCCCGAGACAACCAACTTTATCGATTTATGACCCACTTGTCGTATTACATAATCGAATAGTATTTTTTATAAGGCATGATAGGAGCTTAACACCAGTTTACACATTAGTGACATCATTGATACGTTATTCATGAATAACACATTTATCTTGTACCTATTGAACGTCAATCTATATCTCAGTACACATGAAATTGAATAGTAGATTCGAGGGCTTGCTTAATTAGAGCCTGTTTGGTAGAGATTAAAATTGGATTAAAATTGAAAAATTAGTTGTTATTGTTGACTTTTATTAGACGAGTGAGACCCAATAACGGCTATATTTTCAATTTTAATCGGCTTTTTAGCTCTTCGAAACTGGTTCTTAGTATTATCTTATGTTGACCCTTAAATTAGTAAAATTAAATTTTCTATATTTTTGTCTCAATTTTTTAAAGTCGTTACGAGATATCAAACGAAATCGAAATATTGCATTCTTAATGTCGTTTTGAAGTACCAACGGTCTAATTTTATACGTCGTTAATAGTGTGTGAAATTGTCAACCGTACCAAATGTTACGGCCTATCAAAGTAGGTTACTTCAAGTTAAATTGCACTCTCCCACTTTTTGAACCACTTCTTAAAAAAGAGCCCAAAATCCAAACTTATAGATTTTTATGCCCATGAAATCTGCATCCATTAAATCGCCGCCCCATTTTTTTGTCCATGATCTCTGGCAACAGAAACTTCTTGTTAGAAAAATATGGGTCGTGGGTCGCCAATGTGGGATGATCGAACCCACAAGTTATTAAAAGGGTTGGAGTGAGTTTGAACTTGAAATTCAAACATACAACCCAAACCATCCTTTACTCCATATAACCTCTAATGATTATGGATTGGAAAATAAAGGGAAAGGAAGGGCATGAAAAATATAGTGAAAATTCGTATGGAAATTAACACCAAAATTGGAAAGTCCTTAGAACCATATTTTGGACATGAAATCTCACAAAAGTTGACACTTCAATTGTGGATAATAATCTCCTTCCATTGTGATCAGGATTGGGATAATTGGAGAACAGAAATACAGATTGTTGGAGCTTTGGAATATAAAGTGATTCAACCATCAAAAGATCTTGAAACTCATCATTTCAAGTAAGTTTCTTGACCCGAAATTCATGTTAAAAAATGCTACAAAATCTTACTCTTCTCCACAAAGGCATATTGTTCCTTCCACAATTTGGGGATCACTTGATGAATGAGACATCTCCAAGAGAAGAATGCAGATTTGGTAGTGATTCTCTGACGACCATCAAGATTGAATTCTCTCAAAGTGTTAAAAATAGTTGCCAATTGTTTAATGTATATATATATTTTTTTTATATTAGACAATGTGACATTAACTCTAGTATCACGTAGATTGATAATCATTTAGATTCTAACTAAATAACATTATTCGGTAAATACAATCCCATTGCTTTTAATCTCATTTCAAATTAATGTAAACACTATTTCAAAGTCTATTTCTAATTTCACAAGAAATGAACAAAAGCAAAAATCCACCAAAGTTTGGTGAAAAACCAGACAATATTGTGAATATTTCCATAAAAGTGACATATTAGTACAAACTTTTGGCCTTCTCTAGCACCCGTCATCTTATGACATGATCTTCTTGAACAATCTATTATTTGCATCATCTTAATTATATATAAAATTTTTGATGGATTTTAAAAAAAATTATAAATTTTAATGAATTTCGTGAATTTGAATAAATTTCGACAAAATTTATAAGAATTTCATGGAAAATGGTGAAAATTCAAAAGATTTTGATATAATAATAATAATACACATTGTTAGGTTTTGATATCCAATAAATCTGAGCGTTGATGTTAAACCGATTTTATAGTTTGGATTAGACTTCATAGGTCTCGACTGATGATTGAAGTGACATGTCGACATCACAATGAACGAACCACTCTGACAACTTATAGTTCTGTGATACCAATGTTATTGGTTACCGTGATTGTGCAAGTATAAACTGTGTGTTTTGGTTGCTTGTAGATTTATTGGGAATCAAGGTGGAGATTTGTTGGGTTTTTATACCCAATAAATTCGAGCGATGATGTTAAATTTTATAGTTTGGATTAGACTTCATACGTATCGATCGATGATTGAAATAAAATGTTGACACCACAATTAACGAACTATTTCGACAACTTAAGTGAGCCATTTGAAGTAGTGTTGCTCATGGTCCGACCTATTTACCTTTGACGGCTCTAGGGTTGGAAGCCCATCTATTGGTACTTATTAGGCCACTCATCTTTAACCTAAAAGCCCACTTTCCTTAGCTTATAAGTAGGTCGGTTTTTCTTGTCTTGCCCTAGTGCGAATGTTGGAGCTGTGAGAATTGGGAGAGAAGAGAGTTTCTTGCTTTGTGCTACCTTCTCTTAGCTCGAGTAAGTATAGGCATACTTGATTTACCGACAAATAGAGACTAATACAAAATTATTGCTCAAAAACCCCAAACATATGCAAATATTTGCATAACCCCAAATTAAATACAAATAACATACTGCGCGTTACAAAAAGAAAGGACTCCTTTAAACTAATTTGAAAAATGAATATACTATGCTTGGAGAATACGGAAACAAGAATGAAATTCAAAAAAATCAAACACGTTCAATTTTCTACCAAATAACTTTATAAATGGAATGGGTCTAAACTAACACTCCACCAAAAAAGAGCTTTTGCAACGGTCAAAAAACGCTGCAAAAGACTTTTTGCAACATTTTTCCAAATATTGCGGGGGTCGGTGTTGCCGTTAAGGAAATATTTTTGCAGTGTTTATTCACCGTTGTGAAAAAGTATTTTGCAGCGTGTTTTCAACGTTGTGGTAGATCCTTTTGCAGCATTTTTTCAACATTATCGTAGACGTTTTTTAACAGTTTTATATGATTGTTGACCTACAAAATTAAAAATAACACTTTGTGAACAAATTTTGAAATTGCATAAAAATTGACAATTTCATTACAAATTTTTGAATCAATACAACATTAGAATATGATACAACACAACCTATCTAAAAAGGAGTAAGGATTAAAGAGTTAACGTTGTAAGACTAGCTATAGAAGGTCATTGGACTCGAGATCACTTCTTTCCATGTTGCACTCACACCAACATCTTCACCATACTCAATCCCAAGTTCCTCATACAAATATAGAAGTACTCATTATCAAAGAAGCATACATATGGAGAAGAATTGAATTGCATAGGCCAGGATCACACGGAACACCTTAAATTCTTTAAGATTCTTGGGAGAGTTCTCAGTTATTGCATCCCATATATCTTTGAACATCATTTTCCATCTTCTCCATTGATTCATTATATCCACATACATCTTCTACACAGCTTTCCTCTCTTCTGGGCTCACTAGAGTAACTCTGTGCCTTAATTTAATCAACTTTTCCTCCATTTTCTTGACTTGTGAAGAATTACTATGTAATGAATAATTTATTTCTGTCATCCAGTACAGAACACATTAATTCGATCTCCACATCAACTATATCTTTCCCCAGCTTGACTTGTTTTGGTTGCACCTCCTCCAATGTCAAATTTGATTAAAGAAAAGGAAGTCATGCAAATTTCGGAAAAGCATTAGATCATCCAGAAGAAAAAATGTAGAGATACTGCACCAAAAATTACCAATTATATACAACGCCAAATGTAGCAATCATCTACCACCTAACATTCCAAATTTCAATTTTTAAAATGAGGAATACATAAGAGAAAGGAAAAAGAAATAGATTCTAGCATATAAAATACAGTGCAAGTACAAATACATCAGAATTTCCATAACTGGTTCGTTTTTAAAGCCTTAAAGGTAGCACACAAATCATTCAATCAATTAACTAATACGCAAAATAGAAAATAACATGCTTTAGGTAATATGTTAATAGACTAGCATAGAAACCTCACCTCTGTGCATGCTTTAGGTCAATGAGAGCAAGCTTAGCGAAGATATGGCTTTCTTAGGCTCAGCTCAAGATGGTTCTTCCAAATCTGGCAAGAGCATCTCAAGTTCGATTGCAATTAACCCATCCACAGATTGGCTATGCTGATGTCTTACTCTTGGCTTTTCACTTAAAGTTGCAGCCACACTATCAGCTAAAAGGTTGACCGGTGTTGGAGTAGATAACAAACCGGTGCCACAGATGATTCGTCCATTTGGAATAAAATTGCAGACAAAGAATTGAAGTTACACGTGTCAAGATACATTAAGAGCAAGTCCTCATGTGTCTCATTGATAAACAAAGGCCCATTCAATCCACCCACAACACTTAGATCACTATAAAAGCTAATATAATCGGGAAGGGAAAAATATCTCTACGTAAGCACGTCGGTGGACGAGATTCTGAGGTGGGTTGTGAGGCATTATGTTAACATCCTGACTAAATCTGCTTGAATCCTGACGACGTCCCATGACTAAGATGACCTAACTCTGCCGAACTACTAGCTCCTAAGGGAGGCAAATTTGGTGATCCAGTTGGCTCTAGTTCCCATTATAACTACTAACAAGTGGTGTAAAAATAGAGTATCTTTCCAATGGAGGCAGTAAACTTCCATTACCATGATTTGGAGACCTACCCTTATCCGTCTACCAATTTTCAAAGCCCTAAAAAGTCAAAACACAATGCTTATTGCAATGTTGAGATGGCCAAAATACTGAATTATCTTATAGTATCAAAATCCCAAAACAAGCCCAGTTGAATTTAAAAAATAGGGGTATCTCTTTTCTCATAAATCTGCCAAATGAACATTAATCTCAACCCTAGTGGAAAAGATTTCACTGTATATAATAATGATTTGGTATGCAATCAAATGTCTCTGAAAACTAAGCCTAAGAAAAAACTTCAATCAATAGAAGAAAGTGCTAGAAATCAAAGAAAAGCAATAAAAAACAAAATACAATAACTACCTTCAAATTTAAAACTCAAAACAGAGTACAACAAATGTATGATTTGCAAAACAATGTTTAGCATCAAGAAAACCATTGACAAAGAAGATGGAGAATTAAAAAAAGTTTGTACAGGTAAAGCTTTTAGCTTTCTTCATTTTTCCTTGCATTCATATTACATCTCTGCAAGAGAGAATTGAATAGATTTTGGAAAAATCGAGTAGTCAAATCATATCTCACAAGGATTTGGTAGAAAGAGCTGCCAGCAAATACAAATACAATTTTTGCAAGGGGCAAATATGTACAACGCGAAGGGGAAAATATGTACAACAAATGCAAAAACGACTAATAGTGCATTATTTTCCATTACAATTTATTCCTACTACTTCAACTTCCCCAGAGGCCAGAATCACCACAGAATCCATCAGAGTGGATGGAATAACTCTGTACCTCACGATCCTCACCCCAAGAATCGAAAACCCAAACCCAAATCCAACATACAATACAACATAATACCATGTATGCTTCTATAAACTGAGATTCAAAACTAAACAGTGGAGAGAAAGAGAAGTCATAATATACCTCTTCAAAACACTGAGCCCACCCGTTCCTCAAGAGTCCATAAGCCATCGGCTCACCTTCCACCACCTCGACTGCCACAAGGATTAAAAAACTTTGCGAAAAGGCAATATTAGTAACATTCACTTAAAAAATGTTGTCAAAGCTCAATTTTGTTAAGTAATGGCAATACTCACGTATTAGAATGTTGCGATATATCCCTTTAGCAACATTTAACTATCAAATGTTGCCTTTTATGCGTTGCAAATGGTGTTTTTTGGTGTCGTGTAAATGAGTGTCTCCTAATGAATTCTCAAAATATCCTGGCACAAAATTGAGTGCTATTAAAAAAAAAAAAATCATGAATGGATAGTTTTTGAGAGGAAATCTTACTTTATTGGAACGGACTAATAAAATTCATGAATAAATCTTCGATCATACAATCTTGGCTTGGAGAAATTCTTTTGTCAAAATATTTTGAAATTTTCATTTTATAGTAATAGAGGCACATGCATTTCACATTCATAATGTTACAATAAAATTTGAAATAATTTTGTAGACCACTATAACATTAAACACGTACAAACTTATTGGTCCTGTCTAGTTGGCACATATGGCCTTTGAGTACTCTGAAAAATCAATTATTATAGTTCTTTTAGGGTCCGTTTGACAGACAAAGTTTGAAAAGAATTCCAATTCCATGTTAGTTGAAAAATAAAAACTCACTAAACTCATAGGAATTTGTTTTCCATTTTAATTAAGAAAATGCAGTTTAAAGTAATCTTGAAATTCGGTTTCCATTTTCACGTTGCAATCAAACGGTCAAAGTAAAATTCGTTTCCCTCGAATGAGATATTTTTCATGAAAAATGTGACAATGAAACATGGACTTAGAATCAAACACGTAGAAAATAAATGATTCCTATTGTTACAAGTCAAACCTGCTATCATAGATCAAAATTATACTCCCCCCACGTTCAAATGACTATTCAGCACTAGCCATCCACTATATAAAAATCAATGTATATAGGACAAAAATTTGAAATGAAAAGGACAGATTAAGCCCTTCTTTGATTTAATTAAAAAAAATTGGTGAAAATTGAAGTTAAAGTTTATAATTAATTTTAATTATATATTTCATAAATTCCACGAACTTTTAATATTTTTTCAGTCACATTAAAATGTACTAATTAAAATTTGATTTAACTACACCAGGCTAAGTCTTACTTCAAATAATTTGACTTTGCAATTATGTGTTATAAAGTTGATTGCTGAATTTATCTAAAATCTTATATTTGCAATTATGTAGGATAAAGTAAATTTTGATTTCAAATTTCTTTGCACCTCTTGTAAACTAGAACTTCTAATATGCAGTCCTACCACTAGGGCCGTCTTCTCTAAATTTATACCTATTAACGTATATCTTGAATTTTCAGTTCATCTATTCAAGTATGACTGTGACTCTATCCTAACATTTTTGTTTTTATTTATTCCTCTTATTTTAAGCAGTAGGCAAGAAATATTAAGATATATATTTCATAGATTAAGGGAAAGAATTATGTATGTTTGATGTTGAATCATCTTTAATAGGGAAATATCTCAGCATAGAATTCTAAAATCTTCATAATTTGACTTCTCAAAACTCAATATCTCAAAAATATATCGACAGTGTTTCTCAATTACAAATGAAATCAACCCTAACATAAAGAATAGCATGCATGTTTATATGCAAAACGATCGCATGATTCGATTTCGATAAAAATCACACGAAATAGATTACTATGGATTCCATATAATATATAACCTAAAGTTAACTATTTTTTAAATTTTCAAGTTTCACTTTCATATTTTATTAGTATGAAGCGGCAAAATTGCTTTTTATTCTCAATAAATAAATTTCGTGTTATGTCATATAAGTTATTGGGAGAGTTTGTAAAATAACCCAGCTAAATAATGTATTTGATTAAATAACCTTCTTTCAAAATTTGTTGGTCAAATGACCTTCAACTATAAAATACAATAAACAAATAATGTCAAATTTCCAAAATATCATCACCATTGGAAAAGACCCTAACACTAGTAACATTCCAATTAAATTCATCAATTCAACTCCAAAATCCCGTGTTCTCTCATTAATGTGCTTGCTACCCTAAAATCTTATTATTCATTATACCTTTCACTTATTTTTAGTGTCTTTTGAGCATTTGAACAAGAATTTGATTTCTATATTATCTACATTAAATTTATACTATATTTGAAGAAAAAAGAAATGTATGTTTAGAAATTTTATGTACATTGGTACTTTTATTGTTAAATATATTCTGAACAATATTTTAGTTGGTTTTATTTTCGTATTTGGTGTATTTTTTGTGTTGTCTGCAACTATGGATGATAACGACACTTCGGTCGTTATCTGTAGTGTAGAATGACACTACATCCGTTATCTTCCATGTAAACGAAAGTACAACTATGTGTTATGCTTTGTCCATTATTGATAACACAATTTGGTTACTTTGATAATTTAAATATGATAATTATTTTCATATTACTTTGATATATACTTGAGTAAACTATTTAACTTTTTTATTTTATTTGCAGTTATGAATTCTATAGAAATGATATGGGTATATGTATTCTATTTTGTTGAGTTTATAAAGATAGAAAAAGACAAATTCATATGGAGTTATATATGTAGAGAATTGTGAACAAAATGTGGACATACTGTTTCTTGTAATAAAACATCACTAGTGTCATTTTGACTATTTACCGAGAAAATATAGAAATAATGTTAAAAAATTACAAATTATTGATTTATTAACAATTAATTTCAAAATCTACATGGTATCATCTATTCATATCATGTTTACACGCGTAACGACAATTGTGCCATTTTCATAATGTTATGTCATTTTCATGGTGATTAAGTAACGAGTATATCTCTCAAATAAGTTTCCATATTGCAACTTAAATAAGTTTAACTTATTGATTATCGGGGCATAGACGAGTCGTGGCTGCTTACAGAAAGACACTAAGTGTCGTTTCATTAGCAGTAACGACACTTGTGTTGTTCTATTAGTTTCTCCAATATTTTGCTTTTTTTTTTTTTTTTTAACTCAACAACATCAAGTATTGGACCTCTTAACTCAAGAATATCATAAATGTTGATCATGTGACAAAGAATGGTTGGATTGACATAAATTATATGATATCAAGTTGATGAAATCACAAGTCGTTATATTAATTCGTTAGAAAATATAATTAATGAATACATCTCTCAACTTTTGTAAGAAAGCATGTTCATCTTACAACTGAAACGAGTACAATTTATTAGTTTTCGGGGCATGAGTGGGTCGTGATTGCTTAAACTCGTGTTTATAGATAGAATGTCATAAGCGTCGTTTAGCTGTACTAGTGTCGTTTTGTTGATTTCATCAATATTTTGCTTCTTTCCCAATGCAACAGCATCAAGTATTGGACCTCTTAATTTAAGAATATCATAAATGTTGATCATGTGATAAAAACGGTTGAATTGACATAGATCCGAGTTGGTGAAATCACAAGTTATTGTATTGACTCGTTATAAAATATAATTAATGAGCACACCTCTCAACTTTTGTAAATGAAACGTTCATCTTGCAACTGAAATGAGATCAATTTATTAGTTCTAGGTGTATGGATGGGTCGTGGCTACTTGGACTTGTATTATAGACAGGACGTCACAAGTATCGTTTAACGACACTAGTGCCACTATGTTGATTTCTTGAATATTTTCCTACTTTTTAATGCAAAAACCTCAACCATTGGATTTCCTAACTTGTGAAAGTCGGAAAGATTGATCACGTGACAAAGAATGGTTGCATTGATTCATTAGAAAATATAATTAATGAGCATGTATTTCAACTTTTGTAAACGATATGTTTATCTTGCAACTTGAATGCATTCAATTTATTGATTATTGGAGCACAAACATGTTGTGGCTGTTTATACTCATTTTTATATACAAAAAGGACAAGTGTCATTTCATTATCAATAGCGGCATTTTTACCGTTATATTGATTTCTCCAACATTTTGCTTCTTTTTCAATATAAAATGTCGTGAATGTTGATCATATGACAAAGAACGGTTGAATTGACATAGATTATATAATATTGAGTTTGTGAAATCACAATTCATTATATTGATTCGTCAGAAAATATAATTAAAGCACGTCTCTCAATTTTTTAAAACATCATATTCATCTTGCAACTGAAATGAGTTTAATTTATTGGTTTTTGGGGCACGAACGGGTCGTGGATGCTTATATTTGTGTTTATAGATAGAATGACACGAGGGTCGTTTTCATTTCAATAACGGCTCTTGTGTCGTTATATTGATTTCTCCTATATTTGGTTTTTTTTTTCCAACGCAACAACCTCAAGTATTGAGTCCCCTAACTTAAGAAAGTTAGAAAGATTGATCATGTGATGAAGAACGCTTAAATTGACAAAAATTATATGATATCCACATTTTCATCTTAGTAACATCAAGGGTGTCATTCTCATAGACAAATATATTTACAAATATAACGGCATATGTACCATTCTCATAGATGTTCTCATCTCAGTAACGACACAAGTGATGTTCTTATGGACATTGATATTAACAAACATAACAACACCTGTGTTGCTCTCATGTGAACAAAAACAAACTGAATAGAAATGTACCCCCTAATGTATGTAAGATATAAATGTTGATCATGTGATAAAGAATGGTTGAAATGATATAGATATATGTTATCAAGTTGGTGAAAGCATACAAGTCATTCTACTAACTCATTAAAATATCATAATGAGTATATCTCTCAACTTTTCTACATGACATGTCCATCTTACAATATAAATGAATTCAACTTATTGGTTTTCAGATCACAGATAAGACATGATTGCTTATACACATGTTTACAAACATAATGGAATAATGGCCATTTTCATCTTACTAACGACACTTGAGTTGTTTTATTATTTTCTCCTATATCTTGATTTGTTTTCAATGCAAAAACTTCAAGCAATGGACCCCCTAACATATGTATGACATAAAGGTTTATCATATGATAAATAACGATTGAAATGATATAGATTATAATATACGCTTATAAATCAATAATGACACTTGTTCCGTTCTCATGGACATTTTAAACTCGGCAACAACACTTTTACTGTTTTTCGTAGAAACTTATAAGTCTTGTAACGGCACTCTTTCCGTTCTCATAGAAATTTGTAAGTCTGGTACTGTTTTAATGAAAGCTTATAATTCATGCAATGTCACTTGTGCGTTCTCGTGTACGCTTACAAGTCCGTTAACGACACTTGTACCGTTTTCTTGAGCATAACATGGTAAAGATACACACCAATATTTAACTAAAGGCAAACATATACTATAGAAAAAATCCATCTCCTAGAATAAAGTTATTCTACCGATATGTACATTTTCAAATGTAGTCTACAATTTTTTTGCATTGTCTAACATCAAAATCTTCAAATTCGAATGAAAATTTAATCTTGAGACAAAATAATTTTGAGGGGTATTGTAAAACACTAATCCTAAGCTCTAGTCACCCTAGATACATATCCCTAACCACTATAATTGTCGTTATTTCCACCACTACTGCTGTACTAATATGTGCTTTCCCTACTCCAATTATAAGAGTTATCTCTTCTAAAATCACTAGCACCAAAATGCCCACCACCACACTTACGTTTATTTCCATATGAAGCTTGACTTGCAAACCGAATCAACCAATGGGTACCTCATGATTGGCTTCCTAGATCAAATCAACTAGTGGGTTTGCTAGTGATGAATTGTTCTTTTTTAAAACAAATGGTAACGAATCCTATTTCCCCAGTACAAACTGTACATCTAACTCAGTATACACAATCATCAATATCATTGGAGAGATCAAAGTTGATAACGTGAGCAATGTGAGGAATATCAAGACCATGAGCTGCCACGTTTGTTGCAACCAAAATTAGTGCATTTCCACTCTTAAACGATTTCAATGCTAGTTCTCTTTTATGGAACAACAGGTAAATTAAAGTCAAATCAAGTTATAATCAGTGTAGGCGTAATGAAACAACAATTACACGACTAAAGAATAAAA
Organism: Fraxinus excelsior; assembly: GCA_019097785.1. Classification (NCBI taxonomy): domain Eukaryota; kingdom Viridiplantae; phylum Streptophyta; class Magnoliopsida; order Lamiales; family Oleaceae; genus Fraxinus; species Fraxinus excelsior. The sequence goes on from CM032627.1 coordinate 21,863,843, forward strand.
TGATTCAATAAAGTCAAGGGGATACAAAACCTTTTAAGTTGCCAACTTATATACATTGTTTAGTAGGTCAAGATCCATTTTATAAATAAGGGTACTGTAGTAAAAATAGCAAAACATAATTTGAAGAAATTCTGAAATCAACAAGTGTAAAGTTCAATAATGGGACTTGCTAAAAATCACGAAATACAGTCGGGTAAAATATGAAGAACATAACTTTACTAAAAAGTGCTTACTTAAATTAAATTACCGATAGTGCAGTTCTCTAAATCTCAGGGCATAACAAAGAACAAGCAAATTTGCATATCACAATTTCCATTTATTGCAATGCAAATAAATGAATTTTTTTAACTCATTATCTTCAAAACCCAAAATGTATCAAAAATTCATCCACATTATAAAAAAAAAAAAAAACTCAATTAAAATTGAACTAAATATACAAATAAACTATGAAATCATAAAATACCCTTTTGCATTCTAAACATACACCAATGGAGACACAAAATCAAATTTCAAAATGAAGGAAAAACTATCTTTTTTGTTGTACGATTGTACCAAATAGAGATGAAGTAATGTGAAATAAACTAGAATAATAAAAAAAAAAGCTTATTGTAATCTTGAAATGTACTGAAAATTAAGGTAAAGAAGACGGTTTTAGAATTCAAATTTGGGAAATAGGGTTTCTAGTGAAAATGAAGAAGAAAGAACGAGGTGAGATGAAAAAAGTCATGTGAATAATTTGCTATAAATTAAAGGGCAACTTTGTCATTTTATCGATTAAAACATTTTAATTTTTTTTTTCTATTTTAATGTTGGTCAAATGCCATTTATCCAAACTCATTGCCCAACCCGACTATTTGGCCAAATTTCCCTCAGTTATTTAAATGGTTGATTTAATTGAAACCATTTAAAAAATAATTTTGAAACATAAAGAGATTTCACTTTTTTAGTTGGAACGATGAATCAAATCGAAACAGTTGTCTTCGCAGTTTTAAGAACCGAAATTAGTAAACTTTAATTAAAATCAATCTTTTTGGTCAAGTTCGGTTTAGGTTAAGTAGTTTCAAGTAGTGTTCTAAAAATGGTAAAGTATGCCAGACGATAAAATGAAGTTTTAAGTTTTACGGACTTAAACATGGCTAGGTAATATTTAGGTAAAGTCTATGCATAAAAAATGTGAAGTATGGTAAAGCAGCAAAGTATAGTTAGAGCCCATTTGGCAAAATTTTTGAAAAGTCAAATACTATTTTTAAAAATGGTTGAATAATTTTTTGAAAGTGCTTTATCGAAGGGTTTTTAGAGAAAATGGATCTAAAAAAACTTTCTCAAAAAATTCTTCTACGAGAAAGTAAAAATAAAAATCATATCAAACACATATTTAGAACAATGGTTCCAAGTTTTAAAAAAAAAA
>CM032627.1:21865350-21953190 GCA_019097785.1 Fraxinus excelsior
AACTACAATGCCATATTGGGGAGACCTTTATTGCACGAACTGCAGGCGGCAACCTCAATGTATCATTACTGTCTCAAGTTCCCCACTCCGAACGGACCAGGAGTAATACGTGGGAACCAAGTTAAAGCGAGAGCCTGCAACGTACACTTACCTAAGCCCCTGGTTGGAATGCTGGATGACCAGAGCTGCCAACAAGCTGAGACATCGGAACACGGGGATCCAATGATAACCGAACTAAACGAGGTCGGTATGACATGCACAAGAGAGTTCCTCCCAGACACTTTGGATCCAAGAGTAAAAACACGAGGTAGAGAACCTGTGGAAGAGCTGGACGTCATCCAAGTTGGTCTAGGCGTCCCGCCCAATGAGCTGAAAATAGGTCATGACCTCCAGCCCCCAGTGAGGGATCAAATTATCAGTTTCCTCCAGGAAAACCTCGATGTATTTGCCTGGGAATACGCGAACATGAAGGGAATCAACCCAAAAGTCATGTGCCACAAGTTAGGAGTTGATCCCTCAGCACGGTCAAAACAGCAACGAAGGAGGCCTCTTAACCCAGAACGATATGAGGCCCTCAATAAGGAAGTGCAAAAGCTGCTCAAGAACGGATTCATTCGCGAAGCAAAATATCCAAAATGGATCGCTAATCCTGTACTAGTGAAAAAGAGCAATAGGGATTGGAGGGTATGCATAGATTTCACCGACCTGAATAAATCATGCCCTAAAGATGGATTCCCCCTGCCAAGGATTGACCAAATGGTGGACGCCACTGCTGGGCACGATTTGCTCAGCTTCATGGACGCATATTCAGGCTACAATCAGATTCCCATGCATGAACCGGACCAAGAACACACGGCATTCGTCACCGACAGAGGTCTGTACTGTTATAAAGTTATGCCGTTTGGTCTCAAGAATGCAGGAGCGACCTACCAACGTCTGGTCAACTCCATGTTTGCCAAACAAATTGGGAAAACCATGGAGGTCTACGTGGATGACATGTTGGTTAAAAGTGCAGAGGCTTGGGAACATCGGCAACATCTCGCCGAAATGTTCGAGATCCTAAGAACATACGGGATGAAGCTAAACCCCCGTAAATGTGCATTTGGAGTAAGCTCAGGGAAATTTATGGGATATCTAGTAAACCGCAGAGGAATTGAAGCTAACCCAGATAAGATAAGGGCCATCATTGAGATGCGTTCTCCATCCAGACCTAAGGAAGTTCAAAGCTTAACGGGACGGATAGCCGCCCTCAGCAGATTCATGTCAAAATCAACAGACAAGTGTAAGCCCTTCTTTGACGTGCTGAGAGAAGGAAAGAAGTTTGAATGGACGCCGGAATGTCAGGTCGCTTTCAACCAACTAAAATCACACCTATCACAACCACCTGTGCTGTCCAAACCTAGAGAAGGAGAAACACTCATGCTATACTTGGCAGTCTTGGAGCATGCCATCAGCGCGGTGTTGGCCAGGGAGGAGGACGGAGTACAGCACCCAATTTACTATGTTTCTAAGGCCCTGCACGACGCCGAAGTTCGCTACTCCCCACTGGAGAAGTTGGCCTATGCTGTGATAATCGCTGTTCGGAAACTGAGGCCATACTTCTTGGAACATTCCATTGAGATCCTGACGAATCAACCTTTGAGGCAGGTACTGCAGAAACCGGATACTTCAGGGAGATTGGTAAAATTGTCAATTGAGCTCGGCCAGTTCGATGTAAGGTACAAACCACGCACCTCAATAAAATCTCAAGCGCTAGCCGATTTCATTCTTGAGTTCAGCTCAGACCCTATGGGACAATCACCTCCCCATGCCCCTTGGAAACTGTTCGTTGACGGATCCTCCACGGAGGAAAGAGCAGGAGCTGGGATAGTTCTAATAAGCCCAAACCAACAACTGTTCTGCGAAGCGTTACCTTTCGACTTCAGCGCTTCTAACAACGAAGCTGAGTACGAGGCCCTGATAGTCGGCCTCCGGATGGCAAGCGAAATGAAAATTGATTGGCTGATAGCGTACAGTGACTCCCAACTGATAGTAAACCAAGTCAACGAAACCTATCAAGCCAAAGAGGAAAGAATGGGCAAATATCTCCAGATCGTCAGAAACGAACTCCAGAAGTTTAAAGATGTCCGTATCAGACAGGTCCCACGAACTCAGAACGGGCACGCTGATGCACTAGCTCGGTTGGCAACCAGTGAAGGAATTGAAAGGTTTGATAGCATACCTGTTGGGAGAATCCACCGCCCTGCGATTGAAGAAGCTGAGAAAATCCACATGGCGATGGAGCCCAGACACACATGGATGGAAGAACTCGTTACGTACCTCCAAAAGGGTATATGCCCAGAGGATCCCACCTTGGCAAGGAAGCTGAGGGTAAGGTCAGCAAGGTACACATTGATCGACGGCATCTTATATAAGCGAGGATATGCTGCGCCACTGTTAAGGTGCCTGGATGAGGAAGAAGCCCTTCGCGATATGAAAGAAATACACGAGGGGATATGCGGAAATCACGCGGGAGGACGGTCATTGTCACACAAAATCATGCGCCAAGGGTACTTCTGGCCGACCATGAAAAAGGATACGCTGGAGTTCACCATGAAGTGCGACAAATGCCAACGGTTCGCACCTAACATCAAACTCCCCCCTGGAGAACTGAACTATGTAATGGCACCATGGCCTTTCGCAAAATGGGGGGTCGATCTTATCGGTCCCATGCCTACGGGACAAGGGGGGACGAAGTTTGCAATTGTGGCTGTTGACTATTTCACCAAGTGGGCTGAGGCTGAACCTATGACGAAAATCACCGAGCACAAAACCACCGAGTTCATATGGAAGTCAATCATATGCAGGTTTGGAATACCTCACTCCATAGTGACGGATAACGGAAAACAGTTCGACAACACTCGCTTTGCAGGTTTCTGCGAGGAATTGGGAATACAGAAACATTTCTCCACGCCGAATCACCCCCAGGCTAACGGACAAGTCGAGGCCATCAATAAGATTATCAAACATACGTTGAAAACAAAGCTCGACACTCTTAAGGGAGGATGGGCAGAAGAACTCCCCAGCGTGTTATGGTCTTATCGCACTACTGCTAGAAGCAGCACTGGAGAAACCCCTTTCTCCCTAGCTTTCGGGGTAAAGGCCGTGATTCCTCTTGAGGTTGAAATTCCATCTGTCAGAACTCTGATGTATCAAGAAGACAGGAACGAGCAAACATTACGAGAAGAATTGGATTTGATAGAAGAAAGAAGGGATGTTGCTGAAGTCAGAAATGCGGTATACAAACAGCGCAATGCGAGATACTACAACCAGAAGGTAAAGAAACGAGAGTTCGAGGTTGGCAACCTTGTCCTAAGGAAGGTCTTCCTGGCAACAAGAGAACTAAATGCTGGATCTTTAGGACCCAACTGGGAGGGTCCTTACAGGGTAAGCAAGGTACTGCTCAAAGGGGCTTACGAACTGGAAGATATGGAAGGCAGGACTTTACCGCACCCCTGGAACGCAGAGCACCTCAAAAGGTATTACCAATAGATTGCTGTAATATGATGCCTCTATGAATAAAAGCATGGTTATCAGAATGACTCTCCAAGAAGTACGGCGTCCACGCCGGGTGATTCCTAAGCCCTACTCACGAAGTAGGCAGAATCTCCAGTAAGCCCTACTCACGAAGTAGGCAGAATCTCCAGTAAGCCCTACTCATGAAGTAGGCAGAATCTCTTATAAAGCCCTACCCATGCCGTAGGCCGAGCTAATGTTGTAAGTGCTGCAACACTTAGCATGATTCCTAAGCCCTACTCATGAAGTAGGCAGAATCTCTTGTAAGCCCTACCCATGCAGTAGGCCGAGCTAATGTTGTAAGTGCTGCAACACTTAGCATGATTCCTAAGCCCTACTTATGAAGTAGGCAGAATCTCATGTAAGTCCTACCCATGCAGTAGGCCGAGCTAATGTTGTAAGTGCTGCAACACTTAGCATGATTCCTAAGCCCTACTCATGAAGTAGGCAGAATCTCTTATAAGCCCTACCCATGCAGTAGGCCGAGCTAATGTTGTAAGTGCTGCAACACTTAGCATGATTCCTAAGCCCTACTCATGAAGTAGGCAGAATCTCTTGTAAGCCCTACCCATGCAGTAGGCCGAGCTAATGTTGTAAGTGCTGCAACACTTAGCATGATTCCTAAGCCCTACTCATGAAGTGGGCAGAATCTCTTGTAAGCCCTACCCATGCAGTAGGCCGAGCTAATGTTGTAAGTGTTGCAACACTTAGCATGATTCCTAAGCCCTACTCATGAAGTGGGCAGAATCTCTTGTAAGCCCTACCCATGCAGTAGGCCGAGCTAATGTTGTAAGTGCTGCAACACTTAGCATGATTCCTAAGCCCTACTCATGAAGTGGCAGAATCTCTTGTAAGCCCTACCCATGCAGTAGGCCGAGCTAATGTTGTAAGTGCTGCAACACTTAGCATGATTCCTAAGCCCTACTCATGAAGTGGGCAGAATCTCTTGTAAGCCCTACCCATGCAATAGGTCGAGCTAATGTTGTAAGTGCCGCAACACTTACCTTAAAATATACGAGAAATTCCTACAAAAGATTCCTGTAAAAACTCAAAACGACTTATACCGCAAACAGGCGAAAAGCGAAAAGTTCTATTAACTAGTTCATTTGAGAGTTGCGAATTCAAATTATGAAAAAGCAAAAGTAAAACATCACACAAAATGTTTCCATTCATAAAATAAAAGGGCACAGGAGCTGAAGAATTTGAAGAAATACATAAAGCTAAGGATTGGGGGGATTGGGAGCGAGCTCATCAAGTGCAGTCGGAGGAGCTTCGGCTTGTTGGGCCTCAACTGCTTTCAGCATCTGATCCATCTCCTTCTCCTGAGCCTCCACCAAAAAGGCAGTATCCCAGTCCGGCCTTTTTTGGTTGATGAATTTGACGATCTCACCCATAGCCAGGACATATGCTTCATGGGCAATGGCGTCAAAAGCTGGAGAAGCTCTCCACTCCTCCACAGCCTTAGAGACCTTCAGATCGGTCTCTGCCTTTAAAGCCATGGCCTGAGCTACGGCTTCGTCAGCTCGTTTCTTCTCAAGTTCAGCTCGGAGCGCCTTGTTCTCATCAAGTAGCCTATGCTCCTTAGTAAGGCAGGCGTCGAGCTCTTCCCCCATCTTATTCAACCGACTCTCGTAACTTCTCTTTTCCTCCACAAAAGCAGACCTCTCCGCTTCGACCTCAGAAAAGAGCTTGTCAGCTTTGGCTTTGAATTCCAGCACAGAATCAAGTTCTGCCTTAACCTGAAAGGCACAGAGATAAAAGTTAAGATACATAAAAAGGCTACTGACCCAAGACCCCAAAGACAAGCTCTTTTACCTTTTCCACCACGGAAGACATGTGAAGAACAGCCCTGTGACAATGAAGCTGAGCTGTGAGGACATTCTCCCCAATGGGCATCTCAGTCAGAAATTGCTGATCCTTGTCATTCCAGCTCCGCGTCATCAGGATGGCAGATTCTCTGAGGGGCGAAGGGAAGGCGACAACTGACTCCCTAGCTGGGGAAAGAGCCCTGAGGAAGTCCAAAAGAATTTCAGGTCGGCGTCCAAACAGATCTTCAACGCCCGACCTCTGGAGGTCCGGACACTTCTCATGAGACTTGGAGGAAGAAGCACAGGCAGCTGCTGGGGCCGTCGCAGGGACTGGGGAGCCCGGCAGGGTGGAGGCAACAGGAAGGTCGGCAGAACGGCGCCTTTGAAGAGGCAATTCGTCTTCAGGATCTGCCTCTGAACTCCCAGGCCGAACTACCTCGGTAACAGCAGCTTCCTCCCTCTTTCTTTTCGCAGCCTCAGCCGCCTTACCCGCTTTAGCAGCACGGAAGTTCAGCATTTCTGGTTCTTGACCTGGGATGCGAAGGATAAGAAGTGAGAGACAAATTAAAAACGGGAAGGAATAACCAGAAAAAACAAACCCTTACGGGAAGGAGCAGTCGCTGGAGCTCCGGGTCTGCTGGCGTCTGAACTCGGAGGCACAGCTCGGAGTAATCCCGCCACAAAAGGTTGTCGTTTGTAATTACGAACTTGCAGGATCTATCCCTGTGCGATAGAGCCCGGATGGCGTCAGCTCGCTTTTTGGTCGCCGAACTCAGGTGGCAAGGGCGGTAAACTGTAAAACACAGAAAAGATAAGAAATTAGTCTCTTCACCCAACGATTAAAATCAGAAAACAGCTGTAAATGCTCTCACTTACAGAGAGGATGGTAAAGGGTAGGGACTACATCCCCCCTATCCACCTCGTCAGGGTGGAACTGTCACTCCCCCAGGACATAGAAGAACTCTTCCTTCCACCCTTTAACCGAAGAGGGGGTATCCAACACTAACGAACCCCCAGTCCTGGGCCGGCACTAGTATACCACCAGCCCGTGCTCTTCCCATCCTCTTTAAAGGTAAACAGGGAGTTAAATGTGGAAGCATCCATCTCAGGATAACCTAGTTGTTTCCACAGGATCAAGGTCGCAACTAGGGTCCTCCACCCATTAGGGCATAGTTGAGTAGGGGCTATTCCCCAAGAGGAAAGGAACGACCTAATGATCTTTGGGAAAGGGAGACGCAGACCGGCACTAAGTATGGCACCGTTTAAAGCCACGCACCCAACGGGAGGATTGTCAGCTCGGTCAGTGGAGGAAGGCATCACTAATTCTACAGTTGAGGGAATACCATACTTGGCCCTAATTGTAGCTAAGGACCCCTCATGTATAACTGACCTAAGAGAACTGGCCCCCCAAGGTCCGCCCCTACTGCTACTCTCCTCACGAGTCCTCTCCTCCTTCAGTTTACGCCTTTGTTCCATACTTAGAGGTGAATTCGATAATGGGTTCAGAAAAGGCAGTTGGGGGTAAAACGAAGCTAAGGGAACGGGAGTAAAGACCTCCTGACAGTCAGAATTAGCACTTGAAGGGTTGTATGATTGAGTAGATGAAGAAGGCGCAGGGTTTTCCTGTTGATTCCCCCAGGAGTGTACACGAGATTCGTCCGAGCTCATAAAAGCGAGTTGAAAAGAAAATAATGTGCAAAAGGAAAAGGGTATTCTAAAAATGGCAGAAGAATACCTGGGCAGTTATCCCGTTCGGAGACTTGGGAAAGAGAAAGGGACCGAAGAGTTTGCGAATTTCGGAATAAGGAAGGATGGAATTCGAAAATACTAAAGAAAGACGGAAGGAAGCGTTCAGGAATGGCAAAAGGCGGGATGTAAACCGGCAGAAAATAGCAATAAATGCACGCGGCTGTCAATCAATGCCTAAAAAGAGGTGAAGACGTTCAGCCACCCTCTTGGCGACAGGTGTACCTGGCGACCGCAGGAGCAATTATTACGCGGGTTGGTACTTGTGCCATGACAGTTCAATAAGGTCAGACTCTCATTTAAAATTAGACCTGACCTGGGGGGTAACTGTTGACACCGACCTCCGAGGTCGTTGAGCTCGGACTGTCATATCCCAATGAGGACAAGGAAATGGGAGTTCGGTTATGCGAGGTCAGATCGGCAGGAGCATAGCTTTCCCAACAAGCCATTGTAGTCTTCCAAGACGCTACAGTGGCTAATGATTACGGATCACTGACAAGATCTTTGGGCATCAAACCAAAGGGATACACGTGAAAAGGTCCTGTGTCAGCGCCCACCTATTCCTCCAATTAGAAGCCTTAGCCTGCTTTAATAGACAATGCATTTACTACCGGGATCAACAAGTCCCATCATCCTCAGTCAACAGTACAACGTTGAGGTCGGGCGCCAATCCCGTTAGGACAACGCACCAATTAGCTCAGCTCAGTCTCTGGGTTGACAAGACATGAGGATTAGACGTTATTATGTTTCTACTATAAAAGGCTCAGAAAACAAAGATGGCGGGGGGGGCAGACAGAAAATCTAAAGGAATACACTAAGGAGAAAAACCCCAGTTAACCCTTTGAATATCCCAGACTATCTGTAAAAAATAAGTAATTGTTTCAGAGACAATCTAGCATTCTTCTTCATTGTATCCTTTAGACTACTTTCTGCACTCTTAGTTGGCTTTAATCTTGTTCATACAATTTTGAACGTCAACATCCTCGATAAAAGTTACTGCCAATTGATCCAGCCCTAGAGTATATAAGAGGACATGTAACCAGGCCACCAAATATTAAGTTGTTCAGCCCATTTCTTTAAATAAAGGCCCATCATTGTGCCATTTCTTTACACACTATTTACAAGATCAATTAGGAAATTCTACGAATATTTCCTATAATTAACAAAATCGTATGATACACTAAAATCTTCTATAATTATGCACAAATCATGCTAGCATTAATTACACAAAAATATCAACTATATCAAATATATTATCATCAGTAGCATATTTGCAGTCTACTTGTATATGTAACAATATGAAAATTTGATCTCACCATTGCAAACCCATCAATATAATAAACTACAGCTCATGGCATTACGTTCATGCTTCAGCTAATCCGAGAAAAATAATTTGTTATCCTGAGGAGCTTCCGCTCATCCATCTATACATGCTTAATTACTCAATGACAATTTGTAATCTCAAAACTCTCTTCTTATCCATCTTCAAACTCAAAATCATAAGCACCCAGTTTCCTGTGAGGGGATTTTGAAAGACGAAATCAGACTTGAGCATCTTATAAAAGAAATCAACATGCTCTAAAAGTCCAGTGGCTTTAGAATACTTGAGCGCATGCCACATTCCAAATTGTAAGTACATACTGGTTAAAACAATTTAGGCCCAATAAGGATGCAAAGGTTTCCCATGATTGACCGACAAAAAAATATTTTATTGTGCTTCAATCATGAGAACAACGAAAGATCTAATCAGACAGGAAGAGATTGACGGTGATGACGATGTTGTGCAAAATGAGGAGAGGTGATTGCAAAAACTAACAGAACAAAGTTAAATTTCTTACGTATAAGGACATTTTGCAAGTTATTTCAAATTAAAATCTTTTTTATGTGGCCTATATGCAAACAAAACAAAATACAACAATGGGTAACTGACATTCATAAATCGATCGTAAGGCCATATAAATTTAAACAATATTAATGATATTAGGGTGATGCTATACGTACATAATGCGGTATCCACCCCATCACATGGAGGGGGACCCACTTCGAACAAAATATAATATATCCGAAGTGGGTTCTCATCCACGTGAGGGGATGGACACCGTCATGGACACCACATTATGTACAAATAGCATAGAGCAAATTACACAAAATCATACCTTTAAACTTTCAAATTCAAATATAAGGTATAAAAGTAATTTTTTCAAAAATTAGGTGAAAAATTAAATTTATAATAATTATAAAATTAAATTAATTATATACCTAACCCATTCACTATCCACCCACCACAATTTCAAATTGAAAGTTGAAGCCCTAATTCATCTCTTCTCCATGTCTCTCCCTCATCTACTCTCTCTCCTACCATCAACAGAGAACCGTCATGCCGCCAAGAGAGTGCCGTCGGTAGAACTTCGGGAGTTCAACTCATCGATTGCGATGACAAATCTCCGAGAGTGCTTCAATTGGAATCATCACCCCATTGAGAGCCACCCCAGATGCCGCATCTGACAGCTTTCAAAAATCTTGATTTTTCGACTTCCATAACAGTGGTCGACGGAAGTAAGGAGATGCTCTCCTTTGCCCACTCAAGAGCTTGTAATCCGTAAGCTCAAACAAGAGCTAACAGGGCATATGTTACCTACAGGGCAAAATATAAAGTTTCCAGGCAACAGATCCAGTTATCTATGTCGACTCTGGACAAATCATAATCAAGGGGTGGAAGTCGTCATTACCGTTTCTAGTAGAGAACTCGGAAGTGCTCCAATCAGAGCAGCAACATGAAGTCGAGAAATATTGGCCCCTCTTGGGATAATTACACTGTCCCTGATATATAGGTTTCCTTCACTAGAGTTTGCGAGATCAAACACATCGAATAGGAAATTCAGTATAGACTTGGAGGCCTCCTTGCAGAGGGTGGTCTGGCTGCAGCGGCGATAGGTACCATGCGACCGCCGAGCAGGGCGTAGCAACACCACTATGCGTATCGGTGCCTCACTGCTGGCAGTATCGTGTTGGTAGTGATGCAGTAGAAGCAGCTGTTGTTGCGGATTTGGGGATTTTTGTTGGTTGTGGTGTAATGGAAATGGTGGTTGTGATTTTTGGTATATGAGGTAGTGGTGCTATTTTTGCTAGTCGTGATGTTGATGGTATGATGGTGGTGGCGGTGCGGGTGATGGTGGTAGAAGTGCAGGTGTTGGTGGCGGCGTTAAATCTTCCTATTCAAACTTAATTTTGAATCAATTGATTTTTAGGGAAAATGATGAAGATTGATTTTAATGGCCTCACCGTCTCAGTCTTGCTTTGTGGCAACACAAATGAATTATGCAATGAGATTTCCACTGGATGGAAATTGGGACTTCCTATTGCCGCTGACGTGATTTTTATTCTCTGTGTTTTGATAAAATAATAGTAGTTACTTTCTGGTGTTATACTGTTGTTGTAACTTTTTTTATGAATCAATTGTCTTCAGAAATTTGTAAACAATTTTCGTGTCTTCTTTGGCTTCAATGGTGTTGAGTTATTGGAATACTTTGTTTGTAATTGTAGTTATAATATTTCGGCTTCAATGTGTTGAGTTATTGCAATACTTCGTAGCATAATCCGTAATTGTATGCTACCATATTTTGTTTATGTTTCATCGAAGTTGGTCTTCCTGATTTTCTTGATGGTGTTGATCTAAATTTGTGTTTATTGTGATTAGTTGTGACAAATTGTGTGTTAATTGTGACTGGTTGTTAACAGAGATACGACTCATGTCGCACAGAGATACGGAGACACGGGAGTGTCTCCGTGTCACACGGAGGCCGTGTCCTTGTATTTAATTGTGACTAATTTTGTGTTAATTGTAACTAATTGTAGCTTATTGTGACTGGCTGCTAACGGAGACACGATCAAATAGATATGATCGTGTCTCTGTGCTTAATTGTGACTGATTGTGACCAATTCCGTTTTAATTGTGACAATTTGTGACTGGTTGTGACCAATTCTGTGTTGGTGATAAAATTTCAAGTTTTTAATCTGAAATATTTTTTGGAAGGTAAGGCAGGGTGGGTCCGTGGGGTGATATGATTTTCAAATTTGAATTTTTGGAAATTTTTGGTGGTCGCATTTCTGAGAATTTAATTGCAGGATCAAGAGTCTTCCCAGTGTCCCAAGATGATGTGCTAAAGGATCTGGATTTTAATGAAGAGACTTCAGAAGATCCTTGATCGTTAGATTTCTCGTAATTGTATGGTATCGCGAACAAGTAATAAAGTGATAAGTAGGATATCATCCCACTAATATTATGTATTCAATTTAGGATCAATAAATTCTAACTCTAATCGAATATAAATTTGTATTTGAAGAGTTTATATTAATTAACTAATTAAACCAATTATTTTTAGTGAGTAAATTATGAAGGTTTTGCAAATTTAAATTGGATGGTTACTAAGCCTCGAATTTCACATATTAATCCATTTCAATGCAATTCAATAATATGAAAGTATGTACACATTCATGTTGATCAATGTTCCTAAGTTAATTAAAAATATTTTTCAATGTCAAATAAATCTATTTTCTCATGTGACATTTCTATATCTCTATGAAAGATGCAAATATGAAAGAATACGTTAAAAAGCTAGAACGTTTATAGAAATCATGCAAAACATAGCGGTATATCTCTATCTAGGACTGTACATGATTCGATTCGGTTAGATTCTTTTTAGTTAGAACCGAACCAAATCTGAAAATTTCAAGTATTTAGTAAATGGAATCGTCGGATTTTTAGAACCGAACCAAACTAAAATTTTCAAAAATGTATGTGTTTAGACCAGAAACATATGATCCTTAATTGGTTAATTGACCCTTTGGTTTTGCACCAATACTTAATTATCTTTTTTGAACTTTGTATATAGGAAAGAGTCTTTATAGAGCCGGTTTGAACCCCGTTGAAAAGTTAAAAATGTATTTTGAAATAGTAGATTGATGGAAAATAAGTGCTTAAAAAATAAGAAAATGTTTTGAATTTGCGTGTAATATTATTTTATTAAAAATGTGTAATTGAAAAGAAGGAAAAGAAAAATGTATTTTGAAAAAATGAGAATAAAACAAGACATAGTCTAGAATTTGACTCTTACATATAAACCCCTCAAGATAGTTCAAGATAACGAGGACACTTTATTTACAATATGGGATCTTATTAATTTATCCACCCGGACACAAATAGGTGGAAAAGAGACTGGGCCCAGTTTACGATTTGCTCGTACTTTATATATGATTTACGATGACGAAGATTTGTAGGTCAACCAATTATTAGACAACAAGAAAGATCTTCATGAATCTGTGCACTTGATTGCATTAAAAGACAACAAATTCATAGTAAAGAAATCAAATATGACTGTCTATATAATTATTTGTGTAGCTGATAATTGAAAGTGGCGCTTGCGAGCAAAGAAATTTGATAGCTGATCCCTTTGTAGTTTATCGTTATGCAGACGAACATACTCACTCATTAGGTATTTGTTGCAATAATCACAGGCAAACAAGATCATTGGGCTATTCTGATATATTTAAAGCACAAGTTTCATGATCTAATGACAATTTACAGATCTATAGACATTTGTCGGGAGTTCGGGGGTGGTTACGAGCTATCAAAAAAGCCTTGAAGGCTTAAAAATTCGCATTGTAGGATTTAGTGAGTTCATTAGAAGAAAGTTATGCTAAACTAGTTGGGTATTGCATAATACGAGAAGAACTAATCCAGCTCAGTGTTCTTTTTTAAGATCGATGCCAACCACCACTTCAAATACTTCTTTATGGCTCTAAGACTATGCATTCAAAGGCTTACCTTATCAATGCAATGTTTAATTCTAGTCGATAGAACATTCCTGAAAGGTAAATATGAATGTACGATAATTATTGCTACAAGTTGATATGCGAACATTTAAATTAATCCTTTTGCATTGGGCATAATTAATTTCAATAATGATGAATCAATGAATAAATTCTTCACAAATTCGTGAAAAGTAACGGGGGATGTCGAGTACATTGATTTTGTATTCAACTATCAGTGATGTTTATCTAGATGTACACAATGATTGCTACATGTACCATATACAAGGCAATCTAAAAAATGAATCATTGGATTCTCAATATATTGCCTATGTTTAGAAGAGCTACAAATGAAGAGTTCAATAAATATATGTGAGACATAGAGTAAATCACAAAGGTATTAGAATATTTAACGGGGTCGAACATTAGGCAAGGTTACATGTGACAAAAAATCGGAAAAATATGATATCATCAAACAATGCAGAGTCGTTGAATATACTTATTAAGAGAGATTGAAAATGCTCAATTACTGTAATAATCGAGCAAATTTGCAGTAAGTTGAAGGGATTATTTTATAATAGACGTGAGATTCACATAGACCTACAAGCACATTAACCCCCGACAATGGAAGAATAACTTTTCAAGATGTGATGTGGCAACGAAAGCATATGTGGAGCCCCTATATCAGTTTCGGTTTGGCGTGGAAAGTTGGCCCGACTTAGGATATGTTGCAAACTTGAATGACAACACATGCATGTGTACAAATTTTCGGTCGAAAATAGGGATGTAAACGAGTCGTGTCAAGCTGGCTCACTAGCCGAAAGTCGCGGCTCGAGTAAAAAATGTCTTGGGCTTTTTTAGGCCAAGTCGAGCCGGAGCTTGGCAGAAAAAAACAATATAAAATTTTCTTTATATAAGCTGCCATTTACACATACAACGCAGAAATGCAGTTGCGTGCTTGTGTAAACAGGCTACACAGGTAGTTGCTTGTGTAAATTTTAGCCAATCATATGGGCCGACCTGTGTGGCTTGTCGAGCCCCAAGGGTCGGCTTCGGATAAATAATAAGACTCGAGCCAAGCCACGGGCCGCCTGAGCCGTCGATCGACGACACAAATTAAAATCCTTAATCGAAAAGTTTTTCATACATGAATGTGAATTCACTGGTTCAATGTCAAGCACAATTTGAGGTCATCACGAGCTAGAGAAAAAAAAAAAAAAAAAAAAAATTTGCTTGACTTTTTATTTTTGGTTGATCTAATTTTGTGGTGCATGCAATACTCCCCTTGAGTCCTAATTAAGTAATTATTTAGTATGTAATGTCGTATTGTGATACGTATTTATATATATATATATATATGGATTTTATTAGTATGTTAAATCTTTTAATATTTTAATCCAACACAGTAAAATTCTGACTTTACCCATGTGAGCGAGATACTCAAAATTAAGGCATTGTTTGAATCTCATTCTCAAATAACTCAGGGTTCGTTTGGTTTGTATTTTAGTTTTCAGTTTTGAATTCATTTTCAATTTTCTATCTTAAGGGTCTATTTGACTTGTCACTTTAAAAAAGTATTTTTCAAAATAGGAAATTAGAAAATATGTTTGATTTGAAATTTTGAGAATTTATTTTATAATATTTTTATTCCATAAAATTTGATTATTTATAAAAATATAATAATTTTATATTAATATATTATCAAGTAATATATACATTTTAAAGTTGATGAATCTTATAATATTTTTTCGCGTTACAAAAGTAAAATAATAAATAATACATTGAGTTTTTAATATTGGAAAAAAGTAAAAATTAATGACGTGGACTGAGAATATTTTTATCAGTGTTCATTTAATATTTTTCTTTAGATTTTTTATGTAAATAATCATAAAAACTTGAACTATTTTTTATTTTTCTTGAATTTATAATTTTATTTTTCAAAAATTCTATTTTTTTATCTATTTTTTTATTTTTTTAAAAGAATTTTATATTTTATTTTTCAATTTTTAGAATTTATTAATTTTATTTTTAGATTTTATTTTTATTTTTAGTGCTAGTGTCCAAAAATGGAAAAGTATTCGTGTCGACACAACCTAAAGGATACTGACGTGGGATATGGATTAGATTCTTTGTTTTGCACTTAGACATGATAGCAAAAGGGAGAAGATGGCTTCTTTTTGGCTTTGCGTCTAGAGTTGTAGAAAGAAATAATAGAGAGGGAGTTGGGGAAGACGAGGCTATTGAGTTTGTTAGTTAGTGGGCATGTAGTTAGCTGGGCTTTATGGAATTGAACGTTGAGATTCTAGGTTATCGTGGGAATGAGATTTTGGGCTTCGGATAAGTGGGCTTAAGAAAAATTAGGTATTTTGTATAGATCTTTGGCATGTAACTAGGTATGTTATAGTTGTAAGGGAACAAAACATAAATTAGGTTTTTAAGTATCACCATTTCAAAATTAAGGTTAGATGTTTTAAATTTCAAAAATCAGGTTTTCATTAAAATTTATTTATTTATGAATTAATTAATTAATTATTTATTTATTTTATGAATAAATATATAAAGGTCACAGATCTATGCAATTTGGTCACAATTCAAAAAATTTATAGGACATGATTCGTTCATCGGTCACAAATTAAAAATTTAAAAGTCACAATTTGTTCATCGGTCATAAATTACAAAATTTATAAGTCACACAACTTATTTTATGGTCACAAAACATCATATTATAAGTCATAGATTATTTTTATTGGTCACAAATTAATAAATTTGTAGGTCGTATAGTATTTATTGGTCACAATATATTCTTTATCGATCACACACCAACCAATTTATTGGTTACGATCAACAAAATATTTGTGACCACCACCAACACAACACCACCGTCGTCTCCGCCACCAACACCAACATCACCACCACTTCCCAGCAACAAAATCACTGTTTCAAATATCACAGCCAACGTTTTCACCGACACTACTACACCAAACCGTCAACATCACCACCACCACCACCACCACCCAAACAACACTAAAACCGCTGCCATCGTCGCCGCCAGAACCACCCCCGCCTTTGCCATTGCCGCCGCACCACCACCACACCACCAAACACAACCTAACGACACCACCATCATAACCCACCACCGCACCACAATCACGCAGCGCCAGTGGCTTAACTGATTTTAACAAAATAACATGGGACGACAATAACCACTACTTTTACTGCTCTACCGTCGCCTGATCCATCACCAGATATAACATAATCGCAACTACCCCAATCGTCGTGACAGCGACAAAAGAGAGAAGAGAGCACCAAGAGAGAGAACGGGTTTGGGGGAAATAAAAAACACATCCTACAAAAAAATCACCACTACACCCACCACCAACCCGCCGCACGCACGCACAAACACACACCACAACCTCATAGCAAATCCACCACCACACCCACCTCCAACCATAAGCACGGCAAAACTCGACACCCACCGCTACCTAGATGTTGTTGATGATGACGAAGGATGACAGATCTGTGAGTCGACGAGGCAAAGAAAAATGGCGATGGAATGAGGGTGATTGGCAGTGGAGAGACGGAGGGGAGAAGAGGCAGAAAGAGCAATTGTGAGAATAGAAAAGATGGAGGAAAAATTAGGGATGAAAATGTATAATTAAATTTTTTAATTAAAACCTGATTTTTGTATTATGAAACTAGATACCTGATTTCTGAAAATGGTATTTTAAAATCAGGGATATGTGTAATTTCCTCTAGTGGTAATGTATATGGCTATTGAACAGCAGCACACAATGCACCAATTAGAGAGCATTTTTTTTTTTTTTTTGTGGAATTGTTTTATTTAGTAAAACTAGCAACTAAAAGATGAACTAACTTTTTATTGAGTCTATTTTTGTATTGAATTTCTTATTTATTATGTTTTATTTGTCTGAACTTTTTATTTTGTACTTATGATTTAGTGCTATATCCTTTTTTTAGGTATTAAATTTAAATTTATTTGTATAATTATTTTTAAATAATATATAAGACATTGAAATTGATTTTTTCCTTTAATCTTTTTTAAAACAATTTATTTTGACTTTAAATTTAAATTGATTTCAAATTATAATCAAATTATTTAAATTTATTATAATCCAGTTGTTAAAAATATATTTTGTAAGACATATCCCTGTATCCGTATTCAAAATTCATATCATTTTAATCGCATTTCCATATCTGAATTTTTGAAATAATAAGGATCGTGACTTCTAGATATGTACCCGTATTCGACACCCACACCGGAATCCTATGAAGTTCTAGGAATTGTTTGTTGAATTGAAGACTTCATTCTAGTTCCGTATTCGAAAATACTACATTTTTTATCAGATCAATACTGCCTGCTCAAGTATGAAAGTTCTATGAATTGTTTGTTGAATTGAAGACTTCATTCTAGTTCCGTCAGTCAGCTAATAAGGTTGATGAATTCTTTCAAAGTCAACTATTTTCCTTCTACATAACCTTTTTGTAAGACATATCCCTGTATCTGTATTCAAAAATACTATATTTTTTATCAGATCAATATTGATTGCTCAAGTATGAAAGTTCTATGAATTGTTTGTTGAATGGTAGACTTCATTCTAGTTCCTTTAGTTAGCCAATAAGGTCGATGAATTTTTTCAAAGTCAACTATTTTCCTTCTACATAACCTTTTTGGTACTTTGTTAAAAGTCATTGATATAAAGTTGATAACTGGTGGAAGAGTGAGTGATGTAGTGCACAAGGAATTAGACTTTATGGCAAAATGAGATCGGCGAAAACAGAAATAGGCAACTTCCCGATTTTTGGAGAAATCTTGGGGTTATCTATCTTTTACGATATTTTAGTCAATTTTGAATGGAAATGGGCCAATAAGCTTCACCCATAACTCTGTCAATTTCGGGCAAATTCTTTTGTTTAGGCCTTCGTTTATGCCTTTTTTTTTTTCCTTTTCTGGTAATTTTATATTGGGTATATCTAAATCAAGTTAATTCATATTTGAATTCCCTTTTTCGGGAGATGCTCTTGACAATTAAGACTTTCAGATTCTGTCATTATCTTGATTTTTTTCATTTTTGAAAAAAAAAAATCTTTCTTTATTATTATGTAATTTTTTCGAATGTTTGTAGGGTTTCGCTATATAAAGCATTGTAAACCATTTGAAACCGCATTGGTTGAAAGAAATAAAATTTTTTGGAATTTCTATTCATTAAAATTCTTTGTGAGATTTTCCATCTTTCCTATAAGTTTCTGCTACGTCAGTTAGTATCAGAGATAGATTCGTTCCTTCACCATGCCGCTAAGGAAACGTCTTGAAGCTCGTGAAGCCCAACTAGAGGAGGTGAATAGACGTGATGAGATCACATAGCTGGGTCAACAAGTGGAGTTGTTGACCTAGCAAATTGTTGTATTCATGCCACAGCAACATGCGCTTGTGACCCAGCCGTTTGGGGATTCTAAAGATGAAAATCCATTTGCGCCACTTGATCATCAAATAAATCCGCCAGCCCGACGAAGAGGAGGTGGCTAGAAGGAGAACAAGTGCTAGGAATCAGTGTTTAAAGTTGATATTCCTGAATTCCATGGTGGATTAAGTCCAGAAGAATTCTTGGATTGGGTGACTACAATGGAGGAGGTCTTAGACTTTAAAGAGGTTCTTAATGGTAAACGTGTGCCTTTCGTTGCGACGAGATTTCATGGACGATCAGCGGCGTGGTTGCACAAACAAAGGTAACAAGATCTAGATTAAGGAAGGCCAAGATTATGTCTTGGGATAAATTAAAGAAGCAATTTATGTTCTATAATTATGTTCGGACCATGTATCAGCGATTGCAGAATTTGCTTCAAGGCATGAAGACGGTTGATGACTATATAACAGCGTTTTATATGTTGTTAACTAGAAATGAGGTAATGGAAAAGGAAGAACAGTTGGTGTCGTGATATGTGGGTGGTCTTCGTCCCCAAAAATAGGACACGCTAAATATAGGTCCTCTAACTGCATGGGGTTCTTCCAATAATCTACAGCAGCAGACAACACGTCCTAGCAATCCTAGCCAGGATGGTTATTCTAGAACAAATCCCGTTCAACAGTCAACACGACCTAGAGGTGGTACTCGTTTTTTTACTTGTGGAGGTATGGGACATAGACAATCTGAATGTTCCAAAAATTCGCGTAAAGGACCCTTCGTTGATAAGGGGTTGAAAGCCCGAGAATAACTAACCAAAAATGGGTTAATTGGTTTCTAAAACTTTTTCGAGAAATTAACTTAAAATCAAGCGCGTAATAACAAGATAAAGTAATTTAAATAGCAAACACAAATATGAAGACAATAAGTAAATAGGGTTATAGAGTACAAACGATATAATTATAGATGTTCGATCCAATGCAATGACCCCGTCCTCCGTTACCAAACTCTCCGGCACGAGCAATGCCAATTTCATTATATTGATTGACTTGTGGTGCAGTCAAGTCCTTTACAAAGCTTTCGATGGCTTACAAGCAATGAACGTCAATCCTTTTACAACGTTAAACTTTTCGGGACCTCAACACGACCCATAATTCAAATAAGTTTACAAATGAAATATTCTCCTCTTAATAAATTATGATTCCAAAGTTGAGTACAAGAAGAGAAGTAGGCTAACACTTTAATAGATAGCAATGAATGAAGCTCAAGTGTTAGGTGTGAAAATCTTTGATGTATGGAATGATTTTCAAAAATTAATTTGATCAAAGATTGTTCAATAGAAAAATGATTTGATAATAAATGATATGAAAAACCGATACAATATTAGCTCAGGAGAATATAATTGAATGCTCAAAAGTTGTTTTTAATAAATGAAAAGTGGGTTGGTATTCATAGAAGTGAAAAATGCCAATTTTTCTGTCAAATCGGATGACCAGTCCAGTTGGTTGCTAGTTTTTGGGTGACCAATATTACCGTTTGTACAGGAAAAACCAGAAGTCAGAATGGTCAAATTTTGGACCGTTAGAGAATTTCGATTGATCGGCATCAAGTCGGCCGGTCGACCGTCCCGATAGTTCAACGGTCTTTGTTTTGATGTTGTTTGTTCTGCTTTGAGAGTTTTAAAAAGCATGATCTTTTGGAAAACATTTTTCACTAATTTTTCAAGATAGAAATATTTTACAAGTCCAAAAGTTACTTTTTAAAAATCATTTTTCACTTGATCAAATCATCATATTCGAATCGCTTTTTAATGCACCAAGTTTTTTAATGTATGGAATGGTTTTGAACTATTGTCATTCATACCATATATCAAGGTGTTATTACATTTACATTTTTTGCTAATAAAACAACTATTTGATCTTGCTCCAAAGTTTGCTCTTGATTTTTTGAGTGTGGCTTTGATCTTGACTTTTTTCAAGAGTTCGATTTGTGATGATAGTTTTTGCTCTTTTGACGGCCATTGATCAATATTCTTTTGTGCTCGTTGAAAAACTATAATCACTTGAATTCAACTTGCTAGTAAATAAGACTAACTTGTTTATTATAATAAAAAAATCAAGGTTTCAGATTAACCATAGGTCAACGGGGTTAAGGAGATTTTGAAGGGGCACTTATCTTTGATAGTGGAGATGTTGAAGAAGTAACAAAGGATGAGGAATTTGTTGTTGGTGATGTGGGTCAAGCGTTGGTGGTGAGACGGAATTTTTTTACTCCCCTAGAGAGTAAAAGTGATTGGCTGCATAATAATATTTTTTAGTCTACATGCACTATTGGGGGAAGAATATGCAAGTTTGTTATTGATTCAGGGATTTGCGAGAATGTAGTGGCTAAGGAGGTCGTTAATGTTGGGAACCTACTTATACATGCACAGCGGAATTAAAACAAATTTCGATTCCCAAACATGATCTGCTTTATGTTTAGATAGAAACTGTGAAAGAAATAATACCTTTGATGAATTCTGCAAACTCTTTTGTTGATTCACAAACTCCAATGATCACGATCTACAATTCAAGCTGTCCAATTGTTCAGCCTCCAATGGTGATCCACACAGAGAACAAGAATGACGGCCAGAGTTTTTTTTCTCGTGCTAGCAAGAATAATGAATAATCTCTACTATTTTTCAAACCCTAACATCCTATTAATACAAGTCCAAACGGGCTTAGCTCATCTCATAACTTAACCCGACCCAATATTTAATTAATCAATTAATTAAATCCGATCCATGAATTAATTAATCCAATTAATTAATTCGGGCATATTAATAAGCAGCCCAATTAATTAATTATCCAACACTTATCAATTAATTAATTGATAAATCTCATTCTTCTGGTTCTCTTCGTGTGTGACCTATTAGGTTCCCGATCACGATGCCTAACGACGTGAATTATTATTTTGATTTAATCAAAACTGATAAATCAAAATACCCCTTTTAATTTATCATCAATTCACATTCGTCGTCCCAAATTGACATCTAGCAATGTGTCAGGGCAATACATGTGATGGGAAATGTCACGTCACATGACAAAACCAAACTTGTTCGTTTATCGTGAAACTATAATCCATTCGTCAATATGATCCGATCAATTACGAGATATGGGCGTGTGTCAATCTCAATTATCGATCATATCTTTTATCCTACTGTAAAGTCAATGTAATTGGCCAAGGATTTCATTATCAACTTAATTGGATGAAATGTAGATCATAATCTCTTACTATCTAAGAGTGACGAATCATCTATTGATCATTCACAACCTGCATATGATTCTTGACATGCCCGAACGATGCTGTATTAGCGACCCTTGACATAGCAATATCCGACATCACCAAAGCATGACTGTCCTCACATAAGGCACTATGATGACCTCAAGTCAAATGATCAATTCCACTACCGAACATTAGAGATTAACCACTGACACTCAGATAGTTTTCCATGTGGAATCTCTCAGCGGGTCTCCAATGTTTTGTTTTATAACAAAACATTCACGTGTTCATTCAAGTGTCTCCACACTTTAGCTTGTGAAATCAACTACTTACTTCATAAGTAAGCAATGCCACACGTGATGGTCTATCCGTAATAACGATATCCGTATCTCATTATTTCATACGACCACGGTTAGACGTCTCTTCTCTTTAAATGAGGAGTCTTTTGAGAAAACTTCAACTTCAAAGTGCTCATTTTTCAAGGAATATATATATCTAAGATGAAGAATAAAACTTCAAATCTTCTTTATTTCAAACTCTCACTTGTTCTTTATTCAAGAGCAAAATCTTTCTTCAAGGGGAGAGCTGAGCACTTTTTCGATAAGCTTTTTTCACGAGGATGCTTGTGGTTATAATGTGATTTTTCACTAACGGTGCCAAAAGAATTTGATTCCTCCCGGTCAATGTAAGCCTTCTGTCCTACACATTTAGATAAACCATAAGTCACAGCTGGCCTTTTTCGAAGTAGAAGAAGACGACCACGTGCACTCCAACGTCAAGTCAGTCAATATATGAATGAAGGATCATGGGACATGCTAGAGACGTGAGCCACTAAGATAAAGAGATTGGATTCCAGAGGGTATGAATTGAATATACTAAGAGCAAACTTATATCTTTGAGAGTTTAAAGTTGCATTATCTTTAAATGACACTAAGTATGAACTTTTATAGTAGAAGAGGTGTGTTGCTGACCGTTGTACGGAAATAGACATGGTCTCATAATGATGGTTGATGTTTTTTTCTCGTTGTCACTCCATCAATTCTAAGCTAATGGGCATTTATTGCTTTTGACAAGCAGTTACTTTAAAGCATAGTCCGATCTTTGAAATATACACTGATTATTTGACATTTTAGGTGCCTTCTCTAAAGCTGTCACATTAATCAATCGTAAGAAGATTTGCGCAAAAGATCTTCTTGGAGGAAGTGATATAAGATGTTTTCCATCAACTAGGATGCTAATTGTCTAGGACTTCCTCATGCAGTAGGCATTGCACCTCACTTCAAACATAGTGGGTCGACCTCACAAGGTACCTCGAATGAACTGATGCATGACCTCTACTATGGTTTAATCTCAACTAGGTGGGATGTGACGTAGAACATGGGCCTAGTTGTCTTGCTAACTAACTACCACGTGAGAATGACCTGGAGCTTCGTCCAAAGAGTCATAAGCCTTACTACATAAAATGTGATATGTAACATGGTTACATAATCATTTGAATCCAAAATAACATGTTTACATTTTTACAGTAATGGCTAGCTCTCATTGCTAAGGCTATAATACTTGTGATGTCCCACATAGTGTAGAAAATGTTATAAATAAATGATTACTTACGCATTTGAATAAAAAATAACATGGTTTCACTTGAATTTTCAATTATTTAACAATTAACTCTCATATGTGCTAAGCTCAAATAGCATTCATCAATTCATTATGAAAAATGTATATAAGCCTTCTGCCCTCGGCCATACCCATCGTCTTCTCTTTCAAAAAGTGAAATACAATTGAAGTCCTTCCATGAAATTATAGTGCACGTCTGCCGTGAATATGCACCTTGATACAATCTTTGACTACTTATTGAACAATTCAACCTAGAATTGGACACTTGGTCGACTGAGCTACACAATCAATTTCTACTTTGTATGTTGTTTTTATGGCTACTAAACCATCATAATACAAAACAAAACTCAACGAGGATGCATATGGTATAGAGTAAATAAATCCACTAAAAGATTAGCATGCATATGAACTAGCAGAGGTTCAAAAGAAGAAAACTTTATTGAGGTGTAAAATGATACTTCAAATGCTGAGACATTGCATTATAAGGTCATACAAATTAACTCAAGCAAATTTACAAAGCGCTTGTGAAATTCTTTAGATAAATTTAATTTTAGAGGAAAACTCGCAATTCTTTACCTACAAACTCTCTTTCTCACAAAATAAACTATTTTCTTAATCCTTAAAATAATTCAAACCACAATGATCCTTATTACAACGTAATCGAATTTTTACCATATAGATCTTATTAAATAAACTGCTTTTATGTATCTTGACTCAGTAATTTTTACCATATACTTATGTGCTCGTGATACTCATTTAATTTAATTTATTTCCATCAAAACAAATATTAGCATTTTCCCTTTACTTCAAACGGTGAATAGAAGAAGAAGAATAATAATAATAATAACGTTTGGCAATATAGTAAAATTAACAACGCATATAATTTCTAAAATAAACTGTTGTAATGAAAACAATTGCAATAAATTTACTTTACATATTGTTCTAATGAAGTTTTTTTCGCAAAATTCATTAGCCCAATTCTAACCAAGTTCACATTTTCTCTTGATGAATAACGATCCCAATTTTCATATTTAAAAAAATGACACTTCAATTGAATGAAAACATGATTAAAGTGTCACTTTCCTTTCATATGATGAATTATAACTTATAATTTAGAGTGTAAAATGTCTCTTATATCGAGAAAGACGAAAGTACATTATTTAAGATTTAAAATATATTAAAATAAACTATAAGTAAAAAGACTCACACTCTTTCAATTACAAAAAAAAAAAAAAATCTCACAATAACCTAATTCAAACTCAAAATAAATCAATACATACTTTTTCAATTCTTCATTTTCATCAAAATCTCTCCTCCAACATTAAAAGTCCCACTAATTACTCTCATACTTGTCTTAAAAAACTCAATACTATTAATTAGAAATCAATATTTCAACATTTTTGAACTAATAAAAACATTTGCACTTTTATGTATTTTGTTACTTTGATTTTCATTTATAATTGTTAAATAATCCGTTAGCTTATTTTAGTTGTTTAAATAGACGAGTACGAATTATTGGATAAATTTGTGAATTTTTGAGCAAACAATTATAGGAAATAACGTATTATGTGCTTTGTTAAAAAGATGCTGGTTAATAGACTGTGGCACTTAGTTAATCGATCATTTGTTAACAAATTGATTTATAACATATTGACACAGTCAGTTAACCAAACGTTTCCAACGCAGCAATGGAAGAAGGGGCCCACTTTTTAAGGGTTAATCAATTAAATGATTGTCTGTGTTAAGATCGAATAGAAACATACGATCCTTAATTGGTTAATCGATTGTTTGGCTTTGCAGCCATAATTAATTTTTTTTTTTTTAATTTTGCATATATGGGACAGTTGTTATAGTCTAGAATCTAAATGTTATACATAAATCTCTTGAGATAGTTCAAGATAATGAGAAGGATGTTTCATTTACAAATCAGGTTCTCATTGTTTTATCCACACGTACGCACAAGTAAGGGGGAAACTCAGAAGCTGGGTATATACACGATTTGCTCGTACTTTATGTATAATTCCCGATGATAAAGATTTGCGTGTCGACCACTAATAGACAACAAGAAAAATCTTCATGAACCTGTACACGATTGCATTGGTATATAAATCAAATAGGACTATTTACATAATAATTTGTGTAGACGACATTTGCAAGTGGTGCTTGCGAGCAAAGAAGTTGATAGCCAATTCCTTTGTAGTTTTCTCATTAGGTATTCATTGCAATGATCACAGACAAACAAGATCATTGGGCTTAGGGCTGTAAGCAAAAAACGCCAAACTGAAAAATCGAACCGAAATCGCATTTTAGAAACTGTCGGTTTGGTGCCACGTTGACCCGTCAACGAAATGGTTTTGAACCAAACCAAATTGGTCAAAAACGGTTTGGTTTAGGTTTGAGAATTTTAATTGCGGTTTAAAACCAAACCGGACCGGTGAAAAAATATATAAAAATAAAAAAATAAAAATAATGATTTTTTTTTTGAAAATTCATCCAAATATGCAAAATTCAATAGTTTTGTCATTTATATGTATTTTTGTTAATTTATAATTTTTTATTACATAGATATTATTATTACGAAATAATCTAATTTATATCTAATAATCTCAAGACTAACATAATCTATCAAACACTTTTTCTTTTTAGAATTCAAATTTCTACAGTTGCAAGGATGATTGAGGCTTGTATATGCGGAAAGAATTGGTTGCAAATTAAGAATGAATCTATAGTGTTGTGCCAATATTTAGATGAAGTGGAAGCATTTGATAATTCAATGAAAATTGTGGCAGGTGGTTTATATTTTCTATTACCATATTTTTAAAAATTCTCTTATCTATCTAGTATCCAATACTATGATGATATAACGAATGCATTTGTTTGACAATACAGTTGCTTCTGAGTCTGCATTCTCAAATGAAGGTTAGATACTTGATTCCTTTAAGAGTTTATTAGGTGCAATGATGGTTGAGACTTGTATATGCGGAAAGAATTGGTTGCAAATTAAGAATGAACCTATAGTGTTGTGCCAATATTTAGATGAAATGGAAGCATTTGATGATTCAATGAAAATTGTGGCAGGTGGTTTATATTTTCTATTACCATATTTTTAATGATTCTCTCATCTATCTAGTATCCAATACTATGATGATATAACGAATGCATTTGTTTGACAATACAGTTGCTTCTGAGTCTGCATTCTCAAATGGAGGTTAGATACTTGATTCCTTTAAGAGTTTATTAGGTGCAATGATGGTTGAGACTTGTATATGCGGAAAGAATTAGTTGCAAATTAAGAATGAACCTATAGTGCTGTGCCAATATTTAGATGAAGTGGAAGCATTTGATGATTCAATGAAAATTGTGGCAGGTGGTTTATATTTTCTATTACCATATTTTTAAAGATTCTCTTATCTATCTAGTATCAAATACTATGATGATATAACGAATGTATTTGTTTGACAATGGAGACTATGAATTATGTGTGACAACAATTGGTGTTTAAGTATATGCGAGAAACTGAATTCGTAACAAGATACAACGGTAATCTCGTGTAATTGATAAGTTTAGATATTATAAACAATTGATTTATTATTATGATTGGTTATTCTCTCTGTCTAATCAGTAGTTTTGTTTTTTAAATATGATGATCACGAGGTCTTGTTGAACATCATTCTATTTTTTGGGCTTTATATTTAATTTAGTAGACTTGTATTGTAATGTTATCGTAACGTCTTAGCCTAAAATGGCAAACAAAAATCTATATTTTAGTTTATTGTGATTTCACTTTGATTTAGTTAGTATTTAAATTTGCAGTATATATATTTAGTTTTTTTTAATTTTATTGCTAGTAAGATATAAATATATATTAAATTCAATGAATTAATGTCATAAAATAGACAGACAAAAAAATATACGGTGAAATCGGCGGTTTAAAACCGGAACAAACCATTAGGTTTAGGTTTGAGTTTTTTTCAAACCGTTCAAAATGGTTTGGTTTAGGTTTGAGTTTTTCTCAAACCGGTTTAAACGGTTTGGTTTGAAAATTTGTTAAAAATCGCAAAAATCGAACCGCTTACACCCCTAATTGGGCTTGATGCAGGGGAAGCTTATAGGAAAGACAAAAATTTCACAAAAAGAATTTCAATTGAGAGAAATTCAATAAAATTTTATTTCATTCAAAACTGAATCTGCCTCAAATGGCTTACAACATTTAAATAGCGGAAAACTTAAGAAAATTTGGAAATATTAAATAATAATGGAAAAATATTATTTTTTTTCCATAAATGGAAAAAACTGAGATTATGACAGATATTGATGAATTTTCTCAAGGAGCAATGCTTTTTTAGAGATTACATCCCTAATAAAATGCAGTTTAACGTCAACCTGTTTGGTTCTTTCATGGAAAACAGGATTTATGTATTGCACTTTAGCTATCAGAATCATAGTTTGAAAAAACGTAAATGGGTACTGAGGCGTTTTTTCTTCACGAGGCGAGGTGTAAGCCTCAAAACGTTTTGAGGCGTAAGCCTCACCACAAACAAAAAAACTACAATTGAAAAATTAGAAAACGACATAAAAATATATAACTAATTGTTTCAATGAACAGTAAACAATCATGAATATTTTTTAACCAAAAAACAAAAAAAAAGCAAAATCCAAAATATATTAATAAAGTTGAAAAAAAACAAGACTTTAATCTAACAAGGAAAATAATTACTGTCACAGCTTCCATACATCACAATCCTATACGTGGCATAAACCCGTAATATGTGTCAAACACTCACGTCGCCACCTTTCTCTCCCAGTCCTCCTTATAACATTCAATAGTCGTACCAGTCGGTGGATTTGTAGATCAGTTATCTGGAAAAATGGCTGCAAGTTCTTTCGTGAAAAACACAATTTTTAAACTTTCAAAGGGTTTTTCTCATACCCCTTCTCGACTTCTGCCTCGTAAAGTCTCTAGGGTTTGCTTCACTTTTGCCTCTAAATATTCTGAGGTACGCAACGTCACCCCGCAAAAGGGTCAGGTTTGAGGCGTACAACAGATTCAATTGAGGCGCAAGCCTCTCAAGATTAGCCTAAAAAATACCGCCTCGAGGCATACAACATGAGCCTCACAGCGAGGCGGGCCTCAAGAGGGTTTTTTCATACCATGATCAGAATATACCGAATGTACCACTACAGGTTCTTTAAGTTCATTTATTTCAGTTTACAAACCTTTAAGCCATAAAGCTTCCTTCAGTAGTAGCCACGTATTCAGCTTCAGTAGTAGATAAAGCAACAATTTATTGAAGTTGAGATTTTCAATTAATGCAAGTACCACATAAAGTAAACATGTATGAAGTTGTGGACTTTCTATTATCCTTGTCCCCATCAAAATCTGCATCTACATATCCCTTAAGTACAATACCTTCGTTGCAGGCTTTAAAACATAATCCTAATTGTGAAGATCCCCTCAAATACCTTAAAAGCCATTTTAAAGCAGTCCAATGTTCAGGACCAGGATTGACCATAAACCTGTTCAAGGTACTAATGGCATAAGCCGCATCTGGTCTAGTACATACCATATTGTATATAACAGATCCCGTAGCATTTGCATAGGATACTTTTTCCATATACTTCAAATCAGATTCATCTGCAGGGCATTGTTCTTTACTGAATTTGAAATAAGTAAGGTAACATATATAGGTTCATGCATAGCAAATTTTGACGACACATTTTCCACTTAAGAAGTTTGTTTCAAAACAAGTAACCTTTTAGGCCTATTTCTTATAATGTCCATATCTAAAATTCTTCTAGCATGTCTCAAATCTTTCCTTTCACATTCAAAACTCAAAGATCTTTTAATATCATGAATGCATTTAATGTCTGCCTAATGAGCAACATATAATCCACATACAACAATAGATAAACAATCAAAACATCTTCATTATCCTTTTTAAAGTACATAAAGTGGTCAAAAGAGCTTCTAATTAAGCCAATTGATGAAACAAAAGTATCAAACATTTTTGTACCATTGTCTTGGTGATTGTTTCAAACAATACAAAAACTTTAGAGACATAATCAGATTTAAGTTTATCTATAAAATCGCGTGGTTGTTTCATATAGATGGTCTCATATAAGTCCTCGTGCAAAAAAGCTGTCTTAACATCCATCTGTTCTAGTTCCAAGATCATAATGAGCAACAAGAGCCAACATTACTCTAATTGTAGTATATTTAATAACAAGTGAAAAAAAAATTCATTATAATTTATTCCCTATTTTTGTGTAAATCTCTTAGCAATCAGTCTAGCCTTAAATCTAAGAGGTTACATCTCTGAATTTCCTTCCTTCACATTGTAAATTCATTTACAGTCAACAATGGATTTATTTTCAGGCTTAGGAACAAGTTTCCAAGTCTGAATTTTAAGCAAGGAGTTCATCTCATCTTCCATAGCAGTCTGCCAGTTTCTAGACAACTGGCTAACTATGGCTTCTTAAATGCTTGGTCTTGATATGACAAAACAACAAGGGAAAAGTTACCTAGATGGTTCCCTAATTTCCCTCTTAACTTTATCCCTAGTTAATTGATAATCATCTAGGGTCTTATGTTGTTCCTCCTCATCCTCGTGGACATTGCCTTTTGCATCTAACTCTGAAGCACCAGATCATCTTCATCATTCTCCACCAGGATCTGATGTGAAAGTTCAAGGAGAGGCTCAAGCTCCACCTGCAACTTA
The DNA here is from genome assembly GCA_019097785.1 of Fraxinus excelsior. Classification (NCBI taxonomy): domain Eukaryota; kingdom Viridiplantae; phylum Streptophyta; class Magnoliopsida; order Lamiales; family Oleaceae; genus Fraxinus; species Fraxinus excelsior. The sequence goes on from CM032627.1 coordinate 21,895,285, forward strand.
GTTCCACTTCCAAATCTAATTTCAAAATTACTTTCAATTTCCTTATCACTAAGACAGGGCATTTCATTTTCATTAAAAATAACATCCCTATTGGTAATGATTTTAAAACCCTTAGAATCTCTTGTCCACAACCTGTATCCTTTTAACTCCATCAGGATATTCTTAAAAACCACACTTTTGAGCTCTTGACTCAAGTTTACCAACACTTTAAAAATTTTCATATGAGAGTACTTTGGACTCTTTCCAGACCACACTTCTTCAGGTGTCTTACCACCAAGTGTACCAGACTGTGTTTTGTTAACTATATAAGATGATGTTGTTACAGCTTCTCCCCATAACAGTTTAGGAACTCCAGAACCTACCATCATACAACCGACCTTATCTAAAAGAGTATTATTCATTCTCTCAACAATTCTATTTTGCTAAAGGGTATAGGGCATAATGTTGTGTTTTTGAATTCCATTGTCTTTGCAAAACTAATCAAATTGAGCATTGCAAAATTCTAACCATTATCAGTTCTAAGGATCTTAACCTTCTTAGCAGTTTGGTTTTCTATCAGAATCTTCCATGATTTAAACTTCTCAAAGGTCTCAAATTTTTTGCTAAAGCAGATAAATCCAAACTTTTCCGGAATAATAATCATCAATTAAGGATAGGAAATATCTATTTACTCATTGAGTGATGGTAGATGAAGGACCCAGAGGTTAAAACGAATATATTCGTTCAAGGGTAGAAGTGGATTTATGTTGTCTAATATTAAAGTGAAACCTTTGTTGTTTCTTTAAGGTGCAGTTCTCACAAAAAAGAATTTTGGACACCAAGTCTTTTCCAAATGCCCCCCTCTTGTAGAGAATTTGAAGTCCATTTTCACTCACATAGGCTAATCTTTTATGCTATTTTAGGGTAGAATCAGATTTAGCACTAGCAGCTTCAGCAATGTGATTCATAATTGCATCAGCCTTACTAACATATATGCCATTTCTCTTAGAACCCTTGAAAATGACAAGTGATCCTTTCATCACCTTTAATAAGCCATTTTCATGTTTACCTTACAGGCCTATATCATCTAAATCCCCCATGGAAATAAGGTTCCTATTTAATTCAGGGACATATCCAACTCTTTCAAGAGTATATATATATATCCATTATCAAACCTTAAGGTAACATCACCTATTCCTTCCACTTTACTGATTACATTATTTCCCATAACCACTTCACCCTCATTAAGAGCATTAAAATTGTCTAACCAATGTTTCCTAGGTGTCATATGAAAAGTATAGCTTGAATCCAAGATCCACTCTTGGATCTTGGTTCTGATCACTGTTATCTGCAAATTTTGTACTGTTATCCACAATATTAGAGTCTAAAGGCTCTACTACATTCCCTTCATCATCAATCTTTTCTTTTATCTCATTCTTCTTTTTATAACAGTTTTGTCCTTTATAAAATAACCAGTTTTTCGACAACCATAACATTTCCTATTTATAGTCTTTGATTTTGATCTACTCATCCCCAGTGTTAGAGTCTAAAGGCTCTACTACATTTCGTTCATCATCAATCTTTTCTTTTATCTCATTCTTCTTTTTATAACATTCCTTTATAAAATGGCCAGTTTTTTGATAACCATAGCATTTCCTATTTATAGTCTTTGATTTTGATCTACTCATCCCTCTATTCTCTTTCCTATTACTATTTCTTTGACTACTTTTTACTTATTTCAGTACTGCCTATTCTGAGGTCTGCCTACTCTTTAGACATATTCCCATGTTTTTCTGATTTCGATTCTAGTTCCTTACTTCTTAAGGAATTGATAACAATATCAGGCGTGAGGGTGGCAGTTTTGACATCCTTATAAGTTTCTGGAATTGCATTTAGAAGGACAACAACTTTATATTCCTCCGATACTTTATCCCCTGTGTTAGTAATGTCATGGACTAACTTATTGAAGATACTTAGGTTATCATCTAAGTCCCTGGAGGAATCTATCTTAAAGCTGAAAAACCTTTCTAAGAGAAACAACTTATTAGACAATGAAACTAGGTAAAGTTCTTCTAACCTATCCCATAGTTCCTTAGTAGTGTCATTTTTATCTACTTTCCTTAACACTTGATCAGATAAATGTAAAATGATAGAAGTATAAGCTAGTTCATCAACTTCCTTTTTCTGATCATCAGTTATAGTTTAAAAAAATTCTGCAACGATTGCTTTGGAAACCTTTTGGTAGACTAAGACTCCCCTCACCAGATAGGGAAATCCCCTTTTTCATTAAAGATACCAAGTTCAAAAGTGGCAGTTGTCATTGTATCTCATTCTTAAAAAACTGAGTCAAAAGGTTTTTCTAGAAAAAAGTTTTAGAAAAAGAATATAATAGTGACTACAATTAGAGGAATTTCAAAGATCACTGCAGAAAACTAAAAATAAAAAATAAAAAACCAAATTCAAGAACGCGAACTTTCGAGTTATTATATAAGAAAATAGTAAAATCACATGAACTAATAGAACACAAGTAATGCACAAGTTATATCAGTAGGTTAGAACCAAACCAATACCAAAGTTCACCAAGATTCCTTGAGACTCAAGTTCTCATGTTAAGGTTCAACTCGAGTACAAATTTGATAATAACTCGGAGACCAAAAATTACACAAGAATAAAGGGCAGGATAGCTAATACCGAATTAAGCACCGTTATTATAATAGAAAAAATTCCAAGAAAATATATATTTCGAAACAAGAAATATCGAGTTAGAGTTGGAAAGATGCAAACTAGAATGGTGGTCCTATAATATGACCATCTAAACGTTTTCCTTAGCAGATATCACATACGAGTATCAAATAAGTTTAGGTTTTTCATACCTGAAACCCAAATCTAGGATTTCACCTCAAGATGCACACAAAAACCAACGTTTCCCTTTCAGATCGTGTTATCAGTACCAAGATCCACACCGAAAACCACCAGATCTAGAAAAAATATTACCTAGGTGAAGAAGAGAATGAAACACACGAATTCTATGTGTTCTATTTTATTTACATCCTTGTATGAATATATATACAACTGAACGAAACGAGAGAAGAATGTTTTTATTTCGTTAATTTATCATTACAACTTACAATCCCTTTTATAATACATTAATGGAACTAAAAAAGGAAAAAATAAAGTGAATAAGGGAAATATAAATTACAGCCTATAAACTATCAAGAATGGAAAGATTTTGATATCTTTCCATTATATCTGATTTCCTACACTCCCCCTCAAGTTGGACCGTAGATATTGATCATGTCCAACTTGCTAATGAAATCGCTGAAATGTTGTGGAGATAATCCTTTGGTAAGAATATCTGCCTTTTGCTCCTTTGTAGGGACATACACCATACAAATGACTCCACCTTCTACCTTTTCTTTGATGAAATGTCTATCGATCTCCACGTGTTTTGTTCTATCATGCTGGACTGGATTGAGTGAAATGTTGATGGCTGCTTTATTATCACAATAGAGTTTCATAGGTAATTTTATTGCAACATTCAATTCCTCCAAGAGTTTCTGTAGCCATAGTCCTTCACATATCCCCTGTGCAGCTGCTCTGAATTCTGCTTCGGCACTGCTTCTTGCCACTACACACTGTTTTTTACTTCTCCAAGTAACTAAATTGCCCCATACAAAGGTACAGTATCCCGACGTTGATCTCCTGTCCTGTATCGACCCGGCCCAATCAGCATCTGTAAATATTTCTACTTCTTTCTTTTCATTTTTCTTGAAAAATAAGCCCTTCCCGGAGGTCCCCTTTAGATACCTAAGAATCTTGTACACTGCTTCTAGGTCAGTTTCCTTTGGTGAGTGCATGTGTTGACTTGCAACACTGACTGCAAAAGCAATGTCTGGTCTCGTGTGTGATAGGTAGATTAACTTACCAACCAGTCGTTGGTATCTGTCTCTATCAACCAAGTTACCCGTCGCCTCTGTTCTTTTCCCACAATCTATAGGCGTGTTGCTTGGTTTACACCCAAGCATGCCAGTTTCAATCAGCAAGTCAAGAATGTATTTTCTCTGTGAAATACTGATACCTCTTTTTGATCTCGCGACCTCCATACCTAAGAAGTATCGCATCTGACCTAGGTCTTTTACTTCAAATTCGGAGGCAAGGCCTTTCTTTAATCTGTCAATCTCGGTTAAGTTGTTTCCAGTGAGGATTATATCGTCGACATAGACAATCAGAATCGTTATATTTCCTCCCTCAGATTGCCGGAAAAACATAGTATGATCTGACTGCCTTTGTTGGTAACCTTGATTCTTCAATACCTTTGCAAATCTGTCAAACCAGGCCCTTGGTGACTGTTTAAGACCATATAATGACTTCTTGAGCTTACATACCAAGTCTTTTCCACCTTCATTATTGAACCCAGGCGGTACTTTCATATAGACTTCCTCTTCTAGTTCTCCATTCAAAAAAGCATTCTTAATATCAAGTTGCTAGAGGGGCCAATCCAAATTGGCTACTAAAGATAAGAGAACTCGAACTGTATTCAATTTTGCCACCGGTGCAAATGTCTCCAAGTAGTCAATACCATATGTCTGTGTGTATCCTTTGGCTACCAGTCGAGCTTTATACCATTCTATTATCCCATCTGCTTTATACTTCACATTAAACACCCATTTACATCCAACTGAATTTTTACCTCTTGGTAACTTCACTAACTCCCAGGTTTCATTGTTTTTCAGTGCCCTCATTTCTTCCATAACAGCTTCTCTCCATTTTGGAACTTCCAAGGCCTCCTGAATATTTCTTGGGATTTCTGTATTGTCAAGAGTAGTGATGAAAGTACGAAATTTTGTAAGAGTATTATAAGACACAAATTTAGAAATAGGGTGGAGAGTACACGACCGTGTTTGTTTCCGAAGGGCAATAGGTAAATCATCACTTGGAGATCCAGTGTTATCGGATAGAGTTTGATCAGGCCCTATCACCGGTTCTGACTCTTTTTGGTGCTTCAGGTGCGAGAGTTCCCGTATGCTTTGAGTTTGGCCTTCTTGAGTAAACCATCACCTCCTTGTTTCTTTGGTTTCCTGCATCTCCCCATGTATTCAAGTTTCCTTCTGTAGATGGCATATTAGATGTGATTTGTGCAGGATAGGTTGGGTCAAAGGGGGAGAGATCAAAGTTGAAAAATTCTTCAAGTAACCGCTCTTTACTCAGATTCTCCCCCTGAAGAGAGGGTTGTTTGAAGTAGGGTGTGGTTTCAAAGAAGGTGACATCGAGACTGACAAAAATTCTTTTTGTGGATGGATCATAACATTTATACCCCTTCTGAGTAGGTGAGTATCCAATGAACACACATCTAAATGCCCGAGGGTCTAATTTACTTCGCTGATGGAAGTGAATATGGGTAAAGGCCACACATCCAAACACTCGCAGAGGCAAATTGGAGTGAAGTCGAGTGTTGGGAAAGTGTGTTTGGAGTTTCTGAAGAGGTGAGCCAAATGATAGGGTACGACTGGGCATTCTATTGATTAGATATGTGGCTGTTAGAATAGCATCTCCCCAAAAATGTTTAGGCATATTTGTAGTAAACATCAAGGAACGGGTCACTTCTAGAAGGTGCCTATTTTTTCGCTCTGCGATCCCGTTTTGTTGAGGGGTATTGACACATGAGATTTGGTGGATTATCCCATGATTTTGTAGATAGTTTCGTAATGTGTCATTGATATATTCTGTGCCGTTATCTGTGCGGAGTATTTGGATTTGTGTTTGAAATTGGGTTTGGATCATTGTATGAAAATTGATGAACACGGAGTGGAGTTCAGATTTTTCTTTTAGTAGGTAGACCCAACAGACTCGAGTATGATCATCTATAAAAGTAATAAACCATCTGGTATGTGTTCGACTGGGGGTCCGAGAGGGTCCCCACAAGTCACTGTGAATCATAGTAAAAGGTTTAGATGGTTTGTATATAGAATTTGGGTACGAAGTACGTTGGTGTTTCGCAAGTTCACAATTTTCACATTGGAAGTCCATAGAAATTTTATTTGAAAATATTGAAGGGATTACACGTTTCAAATATTGAAAATTTGGGTGGCCTAGTCTATAATGCCATAACAGAATTTCACTATCCCTAGAAACAGATGCAGACTCACAAATTGCAATTTGGCGTCGTTTACTCAGATCAGCTTCCTCAAAGTAATACAGTCCCTCACATTCTTTAGCACTGCCAATCGCCTTCCCCGATGAAAGGTCCTGAAAGACACAGTGAGACGGAAGAAATTTAGCAAAGCAATTAGAATCTCTAGTCAGTTTGCTAATTGATAACAGATTGCATGATAAATTTGGAACATGTAAGACAGATTCAAGGGTTAAAGAGTCAGAAATTTTGATACTCCCTTTCCCCGCGACAGATGAGAGGGAGCCATCTGCAATTTTGACTTTAACATTGCCAGCACAAGTTGAATAGGAAGAGAAAAGATGATATGCATATGTCATATGGTCGGACGCTACGGAGTCTATAATCCAGGAGATTTTAGATTTTGAAGTGGTAAATAAGGCTTTTAAGATATTACCTTTATGAGCTAGGGAGCTTGAAGGGCCATTAGGAAGAGACTGACCAGAAGTCTGAAGATTGGTGAAAATTTGGTAGAGTTGTTCCAATTGTTCGGGGTTGAATGCACCATTTTGAGCAGGACTGATTTTTGCCTCAGCTTGATATCCCCAACTCCTGGTGTTTTGCCGTGGCTTCCAATCAGCGGGTTTTCCATGTAAGTCCCAACACGTGTCTTCTTTGTGTCCGGGCTTACGACAATGTTCACACCACGGTCGGCCACGTTGCTTTTGATTTGACCCATTTATTTTTGATGACAAGCCCAGAGATTCTGGCCCAAAGCCCCTTCCATTTAAAAAACCCTTGGGCAGATTTTTCTCTTCACTTGGGCCTTTAATTGTTGGCCCAATCCTTCCACCACAGTAATTAGGCCCGTTTCCCTTCATCAAGAGGGCCGAAACTGAACCGGGATAAACGAAGAAAGCTGAAGCTGAAACCAGAGGCTGACGCTGAAATTAGAGGCTGAAACTGGCGACCAACACAAAATGGCGCTAAGGAGGCGAAGGGCGGCTGCTGAAATTGCCGGAAGGAGGCGCGCGACCGAAACCCTAGATCGCGCCGATAGAAACCGCCGGAAGAAGACGCGCGACAGAGACCTAATGGCGCGCGGTTGAAACTCGCGGGGTGGACTGGACGAGTGCAGAAACGGGTGGCGACTGAAACCCTAGGCTGCGACAGAGACGACTGCACCTTAACAGAACCCTAGTGGCGTCGACCCTTCGAGGATGGCGACCCTAGCTGTAGCTCAGCTTTCCTGTGAGGACGGCGACTGCAGAAATTGTGACCCAAGAAAGTCGATTGAAGAAAAATCGACTGTAGAAGAAATCGACCGCTCTGATACCATGAACGAAATGAGAGAAGAATGTTTTTATTTCGTTAATTTATCATTACAACTTACAATCCCTTTTATAATACATTAATGGAACTAAAAAAGGAAAAAAATAAAGTGAATAAGGGAAATATAAATTACAGCCTATAAACTATCAAGAATGGAAAGATTTTGATATCTTTCCATTATATCTGATTTCCTACAACAACCAAGGGTTAAAGTTTAAAAGGAAAAAACAATCTCCTAAATAAGGAAAAATAAATATCCTACTTAACTGAGGAAACAATTAAATATAGTGCTGAAATAATTCTAAAACAATCCCTTATCACATCCAATTATTCGGATTTCTACACTCCCCCTCAAGTTGGATGGTAAATATTGACCATATCCAACTTGCGAATGAAGTTATCGAAAGTCTGTTGTGGCAGTCCTTTGGTGAAGACATCTGCGGTTTGTTCCTTTGTAGGGACATATGTCATACAAATCACTCCTTCAACTTTTTCTTTGATAAAGTGTCTGTCCACCTCTACATGTTTAGTTCGATCATGTTATACTGGATTCAAAGAGATGTTGATTACTGCTTTATTATCACAATATAGCTTTATCGGGAGTTCTACAATGACTTGTAATTCTTCTCCAAGTTTCTTCAACCATAGTCCTTCACAGATTCCTTGTCCCACTGCTCTAAACTCGCCTTCTGCACTGCTTCTTGCTACGACATTTTGTTTCTTACTTCTCCAAGTAACCAAGTTACTCCATACATAGGTACAATAACCAGTAGTTAATCTCCTATCCTCTGTGGAACCGGCCCAGTCTGCATCTGTGAAGACTTCTACTTCCCGACTTTCATTTTTCTTGAAGAACAGTCCCTTTCCTGAAGATCCTTTTAGATACCTGAGAATTTTGTATACTGCTTCCAAATCAGCTTCGTACTGACTGCGAATGCAATATCTGGTCTAGTATGAGATAGGTAGATCAGCCTTCCAACTAGTCGTTGATATCTGCCTTTCTCCACTGGTTTCCCAAAATTTTCTGTCTTTCTTCCTGTCTCAGTCGGTGTGTCACATGGTTTACATCCAAGCATGCATGTTTCAGATAAGAGATCATGAATGTCTTTTCGCTGTGAAACACTGATACCTTTTCTTGACCTCGCAACTTCCATTCCCAAGAAATATTTCATTTGTTCTAGGTCTTTTACCTCGAACTCAGCTGCTAGGTATTTCTTGAGTCGTTCCATCTCTGATGTGTTGTCCCCAGTTAGAATTATATCGTCAACGTATACAATTAAAATTGTTTTTCTTCCACTCTTAGATTGTTGGAAGAACAAAGTGTGATCAGATTGTCCTTGCTGATAACCCTGTTTTTTCAACACCTTGGTAAATCGATCAAACCATGCCCTTGGAGACTGTTTCAGGCCATATAGAGATTTTCTTAGTTTACAAACTCGATTTTCTTCTTGTAAATAGAAGCCAGGTGGCAATGTCATGAATACCTCTTCTTCTAGATCCCCATTTAAAAATGTATTTTTGATATCGAGTTGTTGAAGGGGCCAATCCAGATTGGCTGCTAAAGACAGAAGGACTCGTATCGTATTTAACTTAGCCACCGGTGCAAACGTTTCTGTATAGTCTATGTCATAGGTCTGTGTATATCCTTTTGCTACAAGACGAGCTTTGTATTTTTCTATTGTCCCATCAGCCTTATATTTCACATTAAACATCCATTTGCACCCTACAGGTTTTTTCCTTTCGGTAGGTCTGTCACCTCCCAAGTTTCGTTCTTTTGTAGGGCATGCATTTCTTCCATTACTGCATTTCTCCAGTTCGGAACTTCCATGGCTTCCTGAATATTTCTTGGAATCGTTGTGCTGTCAAGGTTAGATGTAAAAGTACGAAACTTTGTAGATAAGGCATTATAAGATATGAACTTTGAAATTGGGTGAAGAGTACATGACCGAGTTGGTTTCCTGAGTGCAATGGGTAAATTGACATCATGATATTCAGACTCATGGTGATGCGGAGCTATCATCGGTTCCAATTCTCTTGGTGCTTCAAGTATGAGGTTCTCTTTTGATTTTGGCTTCCTTGAGTAAACCAATATCTCTTTGTCCTTTTGTTTTCCTGTCTCTCCCCCTGAGTTCAAGTTATGCTCTACATGTGACATGATGGAACTCGATGGTATGATGGAAACGGGGTCAGTGTTTGAGGTATGTTCAAGAGGGGAAAGATCAAACTCTAAGAACCGCTCTCCACTCAAATTCTCCCCCTGAAGAGAGGACTTTTGAAAATAAGGTGTTTGTTCAAAGAATGTGACATCAATACTTACAAATGTCTTCCTCGTGGATGGATCATAACATTTGTAGCCCTTTTGAGTGGCTGAGTATCCAATGAATACACATTTAACCGCACGAGGGTCTAGTTTGTTTCGATTGTGAGGGTGAATATGAACAAATGCAGTACAACCGAACACCCTGAGAGGTAAAGTAGAGTATAGACGTGAAGTAGGGAAACACTTATGAAATTTTTGGAGGGGTGATTCAAAGCCAAGTATACGGCTAGGCATTCTGTTGATAAGGTAGGTAGATGTTAGGATGGCATCTTCCCAGTACTGTTTAGGCATATTTGTGGTGAACAGTAAGGCATGAGCAACTTCAAGAAGATGCCTATTTTTTCGTTCGGCAATCCCATTTTGTTGAGGAGTTTCGACGCACGAACTCTGGTGAACTATTCCATGTTTTTGTAGGTAGTCACGTAAGATGGAGTTGAAGTATTCGGTGCCATTATCTGTACGGAGGATTTGAATTTGAGTTTGGATCATTGAGTGAAAGTTGGTGAATACTAAGCGAACATCAGTTTTGTCTTTTAACATATAAACCCAACAGACCCGAGTATGATCATTGATAAATGTCACGAACCATTTTGTGTTGGTGCGATTTGGGATTCGGGAAGGTCCCCATAGATCACTGTGAATTATAGTGAATGGTTTAGATGGTCCGTACATGGATTTCGAAAAAGTGCTACGCTGGTGTTTTGCTAGATCACAAATCTCACATTGAAAATCAAAGGAAGTTTTATTCGAAAAAAGAGACGGAAGTATATGTCTTAAATATTGCATATTTGGATGACCCATTCGGTAATGCCACAATAAGACCTTATTATCCCTAGAGACATAAGCAGAATCACAAATTGCAATCTGACTAGGCTTACTCAGATCGGCTTCATCAAAGTAGTAAAGGCCCTCGTACTCTTTAGCACTGCCAATCATCTTCCCCGATGATAGGTCCTGAAAAACACAGTGAGATGGAAAAAATTTAGCTAAGCAATTTGAGGTTTTTGTTAACTGACTAATAGATACCAGATTACAAGACAAATTTGGAACATGAAGTACTGAGTTTAGGGTTATCGAATCAGATATTTTTATACTCCCTTTTCCTACTACAGTTGAAAGCAAACCATCTGCAATTTTGACCTTAATATTACCGGCACAAGTCGTATATGAAGAGAAAAGGTGATGAGATCCAGTCATGTGGTCAGACGCACCTGAATCAATAATCCAAGGAATTTTGTGTTTTTAAGAGATGGTTAAGGCTCTTAGGTGTTTACGTTTGTGGGCTAATGAGCTTGACGGGTCGTGTTTGGAAGGTTGACTCGAAGTTTGGAGACTGGAAAAAATTTGGTAAAGTTGTTCCAATTGTTCAGGATTAAATGCATGCCCTGCAGTAGAATTATTTTCTTTGGAATTCTCAGTCGAACTAATTGATGCCTGATAGCCTCGGTTTCTTGGATTTTGCCTTGGTTTCCCGTCAGTCGGTTTCCCATGTAGATCCCAACAAGTATCTTCTTTGTGCCCGGGTTTGCGACAATGTTCACACCATGGCCGTCCCCTAATGGGCCCTTGGATGCCTGCCGATTCATTGGGTCTGTTATAAGTCTTTTCAGCCCATAAATTTTTCATATTAAAATTTGGCCCATTTACAGCACCAGCCCTATTTTTCAAATTAAAACCCGGCCTATTTGGCCCATTCACAGCAGCAGACCCATTATATGATCTCCAAATTCTATTAAGCCCACAAGGTCCATTCCGTCTAGACACCATCGCCGATTCCACTGTGCCTCCATCTTCGTCGGTCTTCATCATGATTTTCCGGCGACTTTCTTCCCTTCGTACCTCTGCAAAAACTTCTCGTGTAGTGGGTAGTGGTCGTTGGCTCAATATTCGCCCCCTGACGTCGTCCAAATCGCGGTTAAGCCCGGCCAGAAATTCAAACACCCGTTCGTTTTCCACTTTTTTCTTGTACCGTACACTGTCGCCCGAGCATTCCCATTCTTCCTCGAGACTGAGATCAAGTTCTTGCCACAGATTTGTCATCTCCAAGTAATAATCCGTCACTTCTCTCTCCCCTTGTTTGGTTTGCCACAATCGGGTCTTTAACTCAAAGATCAGTTATGCGTTTTCTCCATCTGAGTAAGTCTCCTTCACTGCGTCCCAGACTTCTTTTGCTGTAGGCAAAAATAGGTAAGTTTTACCTATTAATGGAGTCATGGAATTAACGAGCCAGGCAGTTATCAAGGAATTTTCCGATTTCCATTTTTGCAGAAGCGTCGTTTCTGTTGGTTTCTTAGTGTCACCGGTGAGGTAACCCATCTTCCCTTTTCCTTTGATTATCAATTTGATGGATTGAGCCCATTCTCGAAAGTTTTTTCCGTTCAACTTCTCGACGTGAGTTGAAAGGAACTATTTTTGATGTTGTTGGAGCTCATGGATGAGATAATCTCTGTCTCACTTTGAAGAGATTCAGAGGTTGTCGATTCCTTACTATTGGTAGGAATTTCTGTCATGGATTACTAGGTTAAAGAGAACCTGGCTCTGATACCATGAAGAAGAGAATGAAACACACGAATTCTATGTGTTCTATTTTATTTACATCCTTGTATGAATATATAAACAACCAAGGGTTAAAGTCTAAAAGGAAAAAATAATCTCCTAAATAAGGAAAAATAAATATCCTACTTAACTAAGGAAACAATTAAATATGGTGCTGAAATAATTCTAAAACAGTCCCTAATCACATCCAATTATTCGGATTTCTACACTAGGGTTTTGACAGATTTCAAATTGATCCAAGTTTGTCGCCCGAAAATTAGTTTTGTAGTGACAGAAACTCGATCAAAGCCTCGTTATGGACCACTATTAATACAAATCTCCAAATGCACAAATACAGATAGAAATAAATACACCAAAAACAACCTTAATCGAACCAACCGACATCAAGATTTCACAAATCTTAGGCTCAGTCAATTGTACCCTTCTGTGTCATCAAAGAAGCACCGGACAAACCCAAATCCTTACCAGAACCAGACGCGAGTGGAGTTACTTCAATGGCCAGTAGAACCCACACCACACCAAATGATTTACTCACCAAGAGATCACACCGTCTCTATTTTTCACTCAGTTGAAAGGATTCAACTACACAGAAGTAAAAGATGACGGAAAGAGAGAACGAAGAAGGGTCCCACACGGAATATTCAAGACCAAGAGGCGCCTTAACAAAGAATATAACCTAATCACTGCAAGGCAACAAGAATCGTTTATAGTCGTAGCACTAATCATTCATCTGAAATGAATCCAACAAACCAGAGTAAATGACACTCTCTCCATTTAAACAACACTAAAAGCGTGTCTTGAGAATGCGAGTTATCCGGCTGGTTTTGGGCTTTGGTTGTGGGCTGTCTCAATAAGGTTATTGGGCAATTGTTAATTTGTCTGGGCCAAAAGGCCTTATCATCATTGCTTAATGTTGGACTGGACCTGGCATCACAACCCAACACAAAACAATGTTCATTTATAAATATACACAATCGTTCTCGGACCCCAACCCCAACAACAGAGTTCCATCATCTAATTTCATTAGTTTCTCTCCTTGGAACCACACTGGATTTGTGCTACTATGGACGAGCATTGTCACCATCTCCACATCTTATTATCACCCTCCATCTTAATGGTCGGTGTCTATTCATTCATTCTTTATTATTTCTTTTCATTTAGGTGATTAAACTGTTGGATCATCATATTTGTCAGTTTATTTTGTTAAGTGAATTCTTTTGCTAAGGATCTTATATTTCATTGGATTTAGAGGGTGTTTGGTGTAGATTAAAATCGGATTTTAAATGGATTGTGATAGAAATTTTTGAAATGTGTGGTTGAAAAGATGTGAGATCCATAAAAGATGTGGTTGATATTTGATTGTTTGACTTTGACTTAAATTAAAATCAGATTTTAATCCGACCCAAACAGACCCTTAATTGTTTGAACTTGGGAGTAGTAGTGGAACTAAAATCCAGGTCTAGAATGATGAGGTTTGTGCTGTACTTTTCTTCTTTCTTACGGGCTTTTGGAGGTTATTTAGGTATAGGTGGTGCTCAAGTGATACCGGAGGTGGTTGTCCAGGATTGATGGTTGATGTATTTTTGGTTGTTTTGGGATTGAAGGAGGGTGACGGTGGTGTTCTATATCAGGAACTTAAATCTAGTATAAATCTAGGATTAGTGGCTAAAGTTTTGAAACAAGTTTGGTTGGTGAAAGTTGAGAAAAAGTAAGTTACTTATTTTGGAAGTAACCAATATATTACCATCAATATAAGTCCATATTTGTCTCTCATTCTTTCGAAACTCTTTTTTCTACGTATTTATTTTCAATCACACATTCATACTGTGAAAATATAACCATAATGATCAATCAAACGAAGGAAAAGAACAAACTAAGAAGAAAACGAAGAAAACGATATTGGGGGCTAGGGTTACATTGTTGGGAATGAACATTGATGCCTCCAAAATGTTAGGGCAAAGTGAAGATACAAAGGGGTATAAATAAAACATTACAAGGAAATAGCAAAAGGACTAAACTACCCTTAACCTAATCTATTTATTACATTAACACGCACAATGAAATATTTTATACATGAACCCAAAACTTTTCTCTACTTTTTCACCACGAATTCTCAAAAAATTCACTGTTCAAAACAATGTTTTTGAAAATAAGGCCACCAAACATGGGCTAAGTAACTTTATTTATAAGAAAAAATAACATATTCAAACTTATTTGAAACAAAAATTTAACTAAATGTAACTTTAAATCATCTAAAAGATTAAGCTCTTAAAAGAGGACAGATTTATTTATACAAATTTTGTCTCCAATGGGGGGATTGGGTAATGATCATGGTCCATGCCGGTGTTTACATAGTAGGTACTAAGTAGTAGTGAATTGGGGTGAGTGAGTGAGGTTGTCGGCGGTGGAGTTAGAAATTTGTTAGTGTCAAGTATTGACACAAGATGTTGTGCCAATCAGACCAAGATATTGAAAACAGATGAAGTAGTTTCTATAGTACTTCATCATTGTGTGCAATAATTCCACATCATGAAAAACATTAATGGTTTCTGAAACAAGTACCATGAAGTTTGCTGATATCATGATATAATGGGCATACAAAGGCACCTTTTTATACAGCTTAATATTTTTATTTTTTAGACATTGATTTGCAACAGACTTAGTTATTCACCAGATATGGAATTTAGAAAGCCAATGGCATGTTCCATAAATGACAATCTGTCATTTCTAACATTGAAGTTTCTTCTTTCTGAATAGGATCTCCTGTATCTCTAAATCTCTCACCAATCAGCGGAAATTAATGTCCATTTTTAGTTAGATTTACACGACTGCCCAAGTTCTAATGATGTTGTACTTTGTCACAATTGCAGGTATATACTGAGCCATCAACAGGAAGGAAGTTCTATACGAAGCCAACAGTGACTAAATATCTCGAAACTGTCAATCACACTGGAAACACAACCAAACAAATTAAAGTAAGCATTTACTTTTTTGGCAATGCTTATTATCCGTATTTTCCTTGCTGGGTTAAACTTGAGTTGTTTCACGTTATGTTTGATCATTTACCCTTCAGCGAGTTATTCGGATTTGAATGCATCTTATGATTCATACGAGGCGTAATCTTCATCCTAGGGATTGATGATGTATTTCTATTAGCTGAATTATGGAACTTTATGCAAGGTCAATGTTTATGTTTTAATACAAGACATGTTAGACTGAGAGTATTAAATTGATGCATTCAGTTTCTACTTAAAATAAGTTTGGATTTAATGAGAGTAGTGTTAAAAGTATTTCCTAGAATAATCCTCTAAAATTATTAAAATAATTATGTAATCATGGGTATATAAGAAAAAACATTATATTTCATGCTTACTTTTTACATCATTATATACCTAAGTACTTAATCACATCTTTTTGGGATTGAGGACCAGTGACACCATGCATGTATCTTGATTGTGTACAAGCACATAAAATGCACATAGGGCACGAAGCACGCAGAATGCACACAGGGCACGTGACTGTATGCTTGCTAGCAAACACCAACAGAACACTCCGAAGGATATGGTGGCTTGAGAATACTAATGATGGAAATTTAAATGTAAGGTCATTTTCTAAAATTCTGGGGATTACTTTTTACAAGTGGTTACCATATTGCTGAACTGCACCAAAAACGACCTGCCTGACAAAAACTCTACTAAAGAGGAGCCATATAACATTTGAAGGGTTGAGAGATTGGTATCTGATGATAAAAGATGCAGTTAATAGGTTAAATTTAAGTTATTGTTGGGACAGTTTGGTAAAATAAATGATATAGAGAAAATTAATTTCAAGGTCTTTGCTTTTTGGTGCATAGCTCTTAGGTTTTGACAAAGTATTCTAGGATGTTTGGATACAATGAATGGATATTTTTGCTATATAAAGCATTGTAAGACCTTTGATGCCGTATTGGTTGAAAGAAATAAAATTTTCTGGAGTTTCTATTCATTTATGTGAGATTTTTCATCTTTCGTGTAAGCTTCCGCTACGTCAGTGGTATATC
The DNA here is from genome assembly GCA_019097785.1 of Fraxinus excelsior. Taxonomy (NCBI): domain Eukaryota; kingdom Viridiplantae; phylum Streptophyta; class Magnoliopsida; order Lamiales; family Oleaceae; genus Fraxinus; species Fraxinus excelsior. The sequence continues at coordinate 21,911,620 of CM032627.1, forward strand.
CTCATCTCCCTTTCGGGAATGATCCAAAACAATGTTTGCTTATAAAATTACACCGTCGTTCTCGGACCCCAACAACATAGTTCCATCATGCAATTACATTAGTTCTTCACCTTGAAATCACATTGGATTCGTGCTACTATGGATGAGCATTGTCATCAGCTCCACAGCCAATTATCATCCTCCATCTCAATTATTGGTGACTTTCATTCTTTCTTTCTTTTTATTTAGGTGGTTAAGCTCCTGGAAATCATCGGATTTGTGAGTTTATTTTGTTAATTGAATTCTTTTGGCAAGGATCTTATGTTTCATTGGATATAATTGTTTTAACCTGGGAGTAGTAGTGGCACTAAAATCCAGGTCTAGAAGGATGGGGCGTTGGTGCTGTACTTTACCTTTTTTTTTTTTCTTGTGGAGTTTTTGGAGTTTATCTAGGTGTAAGTGGTGCTCAAGTGCTACTGCAGGTGGTTGTCCAGAAAATGATTGATGGTGGGTATTTTTTGGTTGTTTTCGGACTGAGGGAGGTGACAACGGTGGTGTTCTCTATCAGGAACTTAAATCTAGAATTAGTTGCTGAAGTTTTTGAAACAAGTTTGGTTGGTGAAAGTTGAAAAAAGTAGTTACTTATTTTTTAAGTAACCCGTATCTTACTCTCAATATAAGTAAATTTCTTGATTTATAAGAAAATGAACATATTCAAACATATTTGAAACAAAAATGTAACTATATGTAACTCTAAATCATCTAAAAGAAACATATTCAAACATATTTGAAACAAAAATTTAACTATATGTAACTTTAAATCATCTAACAGATTAAGCTCTTAAAAAGAGGACATAATTATTTATGCAAATTTTGTCTCCAATTGGTGGATTGGATAATTATCATGGTCCATGACGGTGTTTACACAGTAGGTAAGTAGTAGTGAATTGGGGTGAGTGAGAGAGATGGTAAATGGTGAAGTTAGAAATTTGTTATTCTAGGATGTTTGGATACAATGAATGGATGTTCTTTTTTATTCTGCTGCGTTTTGTGCCTTTTAGTTTATGCCATTCATGAAGTAGATGGCTATCATATTTGCAAAATTTATCAAGGCTTGTTGAATCCTTACATTGTACTTTTCATACTTCATATTTGTTCTTAATAATGTTTCCAACAAAACCGTAAGCGTTATTTTTATCTTTGCATGAAAAACAATATATATTTGCTCGTGTGTCCTTATTAAATCTTATGTGATACCCATATTTATATTTGAATATTCAAGTTCTCTAATGGTGCACCTTTTTTGTCTAGTCTTTATCTCAAGTTGACGAGACTCTATCAGAGCAGCCTGGAACCAGTAGACGGCTTCTCCTTGGTTGGGAATTAAATGATGATATATATTAGTTTGTTGAATTGTCTACAATATGCATACTATTTTCTTTCTTTCTAAAATATGACCTGTATTTTATAGGTATAGAAAGCTGTGATAGAAACAGCTCAGGAACACCTGAGTCTGAGAGCTTAAACCAAGGTAATAGTTGTTTCAAATGGTTAAATATACGAGTGATAACTAAAACTTTTAGTGAAATTTCATATTGATCGCTAAACCTTATTTTATTTTTAATATTTAAGTTCAGTGACTAACTTGAAATAAAAAGATTTAAGTTTATCAACCAACATGGACCTAAATGAATGACCAACGTGAAATTTTCAAAGAGTTCAGCGTCAACTATTGTTTTTAACCTGTGTCAAATTAGGCCATTCTTGATTCTCTTGAAGAGGACATTGTGTAAAAATATGTATGAAATTGCAGATCACTTTGTTGAAAGGAAGGCTGACATTGAGAGGAGATTTGAGGATATGGATCCTGAAATTCGAGTTACAGGTGATAAAATAGCTGTTTCCTTTCTTGGGAGCGATAGCTTGAATGAGCAGAAGATTCCTGAAAGTGTGACAGAAAAACAAATTAACAAAGTTCTGATGGACTCAAGAAAGTCCAAGAAAAGAGGAACTCCAAGATTGCCTCGTCGTACTTCAAAAAGACTTGCGAGTTGTGAACCCGAGTCTCTGCCCAATTCGGGTTTAAGCACACAAGCTCTTCTGGCTACTACTAAGAAGTCCGCACATGAAAATGCTGGAGCAAATGAATTTCCTCAGCACCCTGAAACTGAGCCGGCACGAGAGGTCATCACATATAATGCGTCTATAGGCGAGGAATAAATTTAAGTTTACTAGCTTTGTATGGATTTCGCGAATTATGTAAACAAAAAAATTGATTTGTAGTTATTCTAATTTAATTTAAGAAAATATGCACGATTATATTGGATTTAGAATTCTCTTATTGCTATCGATGTCAATTTATGTAATTTAGTTTCGTTTATGTATTTTTAACTATTGATGAAGCTGAAGTATTCAATTTCTTTTTCAAGATAAATTAATTATATTCTAATCAAGACTCAAACTTATTCTTAGTACCAATTCGAATGATTCGAATATATTAAATTTCAAATTATCTGTATGAATGTACACGTCATATTATTATTTCTTATGTCTATTACTCGGGTTAACCTTGTTATGTTCTAAATTTATTGCGAGTCTTTCAATGCAAAAATAACAAATTATATAATTGGTGATCAAGTAATTAAATAATACAATGAGAATGTAAAATTAATCAAGAAATATACAAAATATTAAACGATTAGTCTTAAATTAAAATAAATGAACTATAAAATTCATCTTCATTCGATATAAAAATGAATCTAACCTAACATTATTTTATATAAATTAAAAGAAGAATGATAGAAAATATCACTTGGATCTTGAAATAATGCAAAAATATTGATCGTGAAATAGAAAAATCTTCAATTTCTTGATATAATTGACATTCAATTCTTGCTAGGGTTTGATCTTCTTTCTCAAAATATAAAAATTGACCTCTTGTTCTTGATGAATTATATGATTTGATTGTGTTATTAGAGGCTAAGCAGAGTTTCTGCAATGTTTTGCCCAAATTCTATATTTTTATGAGTCTAAATTAGGTAAAAACGGCATTCAAATTGGATTCCAAATAGAGTTTTAATTGAAATGGGAAATTGTTGATCCATTCGAAATTAGCCAAGCGTATGCTCTGGCTTCTTCCCTACGTGTGTGCTGACATTTGATTTTGCTCTCGGGTTCATTTCCAATTGATCGGCGCGTGTGCGACAGCACGGGTGGCATGCGCTCTACCTGATTTTTCAGGAACTAAATAACTTTCAGTATTTTATCATAATATTCTCTTTCGATATCATATTGACGTGATTTAATGTGCGCTGGAAAGATAACTCAAAGGGATACAATTCTTCTCAAAATATCAATTTTACAATTCGAATGTTTGTTATGTCAAAAATGGATTTCAATTAGAGGCTGAAAATTTGGAGCATAACTTGTGTAGCTGGAAGTTGATTTGTGAAAATACCTTGACTATAACTCATTTATTTGACTTTCAATTACATCCAATTTCAGAATCTACATAGCTTTCAGTATTCTTATCATAACTTTTTGTTTCGATATCGTATTGAGGTGATTCAAAATGCGTGAAAACATAATTCAAAAGGATACATTTCTTCTAGAAATATCAATTTCCTAATTCTAAAGTTTGTTGTCCCAAAGTGGGTCTCAAATCTTAGACTAAAAATCTGGAGTATAACTTGAGGGCTTGGAATTTGATTTGTGAAAATACTTTTACTATTATTCACTCATTTAACTTCCAATTTCATCCAATTGATCCTATGTGGTCTTCAATCATCGTTTTATATTTCGAATCAACTTTTGGATATTTGTACTTCGGTCTTTGGATTTTGGATTTCTTTATTTTTCTTCGCCCATTTTGTCCAATTTTACCATTTTTCATCGAGTTGTACCTAACAAACGAAATACAAACATATTTAATTCACAAGTCATCAAAATTAATAATAATTAGTCTAATTTAACAGCTTAGATAAGTGTATAAAATACACTTATCACACATCCATGTTAAGGGCTTCCCCATGGTAGATGGTTCATCCATAGGAAGCTTCATCTTTAAAGGTGTTCGAGATGGGATACCCATGGGATACTTCACAAACGTCCTTTCAAAGTGGATAATATCCTTGCATGTAGTTTGCATATTCATGTTGTTACCGGTCCGAACCGACCCAGTAGCTCGAACTCCACGTGTCGGCACAGTGACATGCCACACCACGTTTGATCGAGGCGATTGCGCATAGGAGGAGCTGTTTGCGTTACGGTTGAGAAACCGAACTCCTCCGCAAGCGCTGCGGATGCGGAGCCCGGCACTTCGCTCCTTCCTGCCTCGCCCCATCACGCCCCAGCAAAATCTCCTGTACAGAGATCTTTCCAGTCAAATCTGTGATTGATGGGATGTGTGGCAGGACCCAAACGGTCAATTTAGCCAGAAGCATTCAATGCCAGCCAACCTACAGAAAGACAAGTTGACGCCTATGATGGGACGTGCCTTAATGATCTAATTACACGTGCCTCCTCATCCAACGACACTCCTCCTCTCACACCCGGTATAAATACTATCAAAAAGGGGATCGAGTCTTTTCCAAAAAGAAAACGACCATGTTGTCAACCTGGTACCATATCTTTTTCTCCCTCATATTGGCACTTGGTCCTCACACTTCATAAGCCACCTTCGAGTGAAAACTTGAAGACTGGTGAGCTACTTTCCGATCGATCCTAAGCTGACTTGACCGTCGGAGTACTCGTGACCGTTCCCACCTCTTCTGGGAAATGCCACGTGTAACTGACGTTGTGTGACTCGTGCAGGACAGAGTTCACTAAGACTTTTCCTGTTGGCTCGGTGGTGAATCCATTTTTTGAGGTCAACAGATTGGCGCCGTCTGTGGGAAATTTGCGTAACTTAAACCACGAAACCTTCATACCTAAAAAGTCTACTAAAACCCCCAGCTGGAAATCCTTGAAAAAGGAGGGGGGCAGGACCGGCAGAGCTCCAACTTGTCCAGAAGAGGAAAAGCCTTACCGCTCCAAACCATGAGCTCCAATGATGAGGAGGTGAACCCAAGAAGGACAAGAAAAATCTCTGAAGAAGATATTTCTCGAAATGTCACTCACCAGCGACCCCACCACAGGTATCGCAGGGGGAACAGAACCGCACAACTCGCAGCCGAGGTAGCTACTATGGCCGTAAACATACGGAACATTGCAGCTCAGATTGCTGCCATGCAAGAACTCCTCATGCAAGTACATAATCTAGGTAGTTTTTCGGCCCAACCAAACCGGCAGCACTCTGCACATCGGCGGACTGAGGAAGGGTCCAGCAGAAGGACTCAATCAGGGCCTCAAAATGACGTCCCTGTCGAACGGGAAGTAGGGATGGACACTTCGAACTACACAGCTACCCCGGTCAGGGACATCCCGGCAAGAGAGAACAATTTCCCCCCAGACCATGAGGAGCAGCCCCAAAGGTCCGCTAGCGTCTTCGACGGGATCGGGCAAACGCCTAGAAATAGGGGCCAGCCGATCCGCCAAGAAGTTCGGCAATAGGAACATGCCCATAGCCAGGAGGTTTAGGCCCCTCCGCCTAGAAATAGGCGGGAGAGACGAAATGCTATAGACTGGGAAAGCAGGGGAGGAGCGGCTCAACATCCGCCTCATACCGCCGCGTGAAGGGAAGACCCCGACGAGCCGTGCAGATCATATGAGCTTGATGATGATGACGATCTGCCCTTTTCCAGGGAACTTCGTTCCTTCCCAATGCCGCATAACTTCGTTCCCCCAAAGATTCCCAACTACGAGGGAAAAGGTGACCCGGAGAAACACCTCAACAAGTACAAAACGCAAATGAGTTTAAGGGACGCCTCACCAGCACTGAAGTGCAGGGCCTTCCACCTAACCCTTGGCGGCGCTGCCGAAGTATGGTATAGCAGGCTGGCACCTCTTAGCATTAGAAGTTGGCCGGATCTGAAAAAGCATTCCTAAACCAGTACCTGTTAAGAAAGGAGGGGGATGCGCCTATACAGCGCTTACAAGACATGAGGCAAGCCGCAGGAGAAAATCTGAAGAGCTACCTAGCTTGCTTCACTGATGAAATAATTTACTACGAGCAGGTCACCGACAAAGAAGCTCTGTCAGCTCTAAAAGGGGGATTGAATATGAACACTTTGTTCTGGAGAGATGTCCGAAGCAAGAATCCTTCGACATATGACGAACTGGTGGAATGATGAAAGTCGAAATTGTCAACGAGGAGATGATTGACCATCGAAACAGAGCAGCCCAGGGAATCCCTCCACCTCGGAGACAAATGGGCAGAGGACCCACATCCCAGATGATAAGCCAACGATGGACCCAGGCAGGACATACAGTGGCTCCCACCTCGGGGCAAGCACTGGCTACTACTACATTAAATGCAGTACCGACCCTGGCCTACGAAAACACTGGATTCCACGAGGGCGACTCAGCCAGGAACGTCAGACGACCCTCAACCTCTAGGAATAGAGGATGAGGCGGGATACCTAGCAATAGGTTCCAGGAAGACCCGCGGCCCTACTGTACTTTTCACCGCTATTATGGCCATGACATAAAAGAGTGCAGGGATGCGAACCGACCCTCGAACACCCCCTGCAATGAGAGGAACAATCATAGTCAAAATAGCGCTCTGAGGCGTTCCTCCCCCAGAAGAGGAGAAACAAGGCAACACTCACCCCATAATGACAGGAATGACGACAGGGAAAGACCTCGTGGTGGGCAACGCCCTAGGAGGGATGTATCCACCTCGAATGAACAATTACCCATATGTGAAACTGACACCATAATTGGAGGACCCCATATAGGAGGCAAGTCAAAGAATGCTCAAAGAAATTACACCAGGGAGGCAAAGAGTCCACCGATGGCCAGCTATGTAGTAAGCCAATCCTCACAAGCCAGAACCGCAGAGCCTATAACATTTACCCCAAAAGATGCAGCAGGCGTGCACTTTCCTCATTGCGACGCCTTAGTAGTTCGAGTTGTAGTAGCCCGCAATGGGCTGAAACGCATGTTAGTAGATAATGGCAGTTCGGTTAACATCCTGTTCGGTTCGGCCTTTGATAAAATGGCGGTGGACCATGAACTGACACCAATGGCTTCACTGGGACAGCGTCGTCCCCAGAGGCAAAATTACTTTGGCAGTCGAAATGGGAGCTCCGCCTCAGGTAGCACATCACTTCATGGAGTTTTTGGTAGTCGACCGTCGATCAGCGTATCACGGGGTTCTGGGGAGGCCTGCCCTGAAAGAACTATGGGCAGTCACTTCCGTCCATCACCTATGCATGAAATTCCCTACGGAACGGGGGATTGCGACCGTCCGAGGTGATCAGATGGGGTCCAGAGAGTGTTATCTCAACTCTCTAAGGAAAGCAGAACCACGAGTTAACATGGTACTGGATGTCGAAATGACAGAGGCTCTTGAAGGACTACCTATGAAAACTTGGCACTTGGTCCTCACACTTCATAAGCTACCTTCGAGTGAAAACTTGAAGACTGGTGAGCTACTTTCCGATCGATCCTAAGCTGACTTGACCGTCAGAGTGCTCGTGACCGTTCTCACCTCTTCTGGGAAAGGCCACGTGTAACTGACGTTGTGTGACTTGTGCAGGACAGAGTTGACGTGAAGACTTTTCCTGTTGGCTCGGTGGTGAATCCATTTTTTGAGGTCAACACATGTCAAGGGCTTTTTTCATGGTGGATTGTTTCATCCATGGGAGGAATTATGACAAATAGAAGACACCTATTGCTGAAATTCATTATATTGGAGAATATGTATTAACATAGGCTGGGAAAGATCATCCGGCTGAATAGGTGAGTCTCGCTCATTGATAATTTCTTAAGTGCTCAATATTCCATGGATAATGCTATGTCTTTTCATCCAGGTCTTCAATCTTGTAAGTGCCAGGTCTAGCTCTTCTTTAATCCAATACGGACCCAACGTATCTGTCCGGCTCTTTAGAGGAAATGAAGATTTTTTTAACACAAGATTGCTTATGCAAAATGACCTCTTTTTCACTTTAGCATTCATCTTTCGTAGGTATGAGGCAAGTTTGATTTGTGACTCATCCCTCAAGGAAGTTAAGTTTGTAGCTCCTCAACTCGTCATTAGATATTTCATTGAAGTACAGGTGACGAGGAGAGTGCAATCCTACTTCCACTGGACTCATAGCTTTCGATCCATAAGCCATGAAGAAAAGAGTTTCTCCAATGACAATTCGACTTATGCGAATAGCCTATAGTACTTGAGGAAGCTCGTCAACCCATACTCTTTCAAAGACATCAAGTTTCCTTTTTAGGGCGCATTTGATGATTTTGTTGACAGCTTCGACCAGTTTGCTTGAGGGTTGTGTGCTGAGAAATGCTTCTTGATTCCAAGCTCTTCATATAGATCCCTGACCTTTTTGTTCTTATTGTCTTATATAATTAAGTGGCCAATGCTAAATCGGCATATGCTACTCTTCTAGAGAAATTTGGAAACGTTAGTTTATGTGATTTTAACCAAGGGCTCAGCTTCTACCCACTTTGTAAAGTAATCAACGGCGATAATGTCATAGATTACATTGCATCTTCCTTTTGGCATATGACCTATGAGGTCAATTCTCCACTTGGTAAATAACCTAGGGCTAGATACAACAGTGAATTCTTGGGTTGGTTGCCTTTGCACATTTGAAAAACGTTGGCACTTGTGCATTTAAGCACGTATTGAAGTGTCTATTTTTTCAGCGTAGGCCAGTAGTATTCCTAAGTACCTTTTGTGCAAGTTTTGATCCTCTTGAGTGGTTGCCAAACCTCTTCATAAATTTCCCAAAGGACGTAAGTCGCCTCTTTTCCTCCTATGCATCGAAGGAGAGATGAGGAGAAGCCTCATTTGTATAGCACATCATCTTGGATAATAAAGTTACGCTCATTTTCTAAGTTTGTGGGCTACATCCTTACCATCAGGTAGAACCTGATCCTTGAGGAAAGCAATGCCTGATTGCATGATGGGGTGCCTTCAATCCATATTATTTCTTCCCATTTTGATACAAAGCATTGGCGAGGTGCTCAATGGGCACTATTCTAAGCATGTTGAAATCTTTGCTATTAGCTAATTTTGATAGGGCGTAAGCAAGGGCATTTTCAAGGTGTGGGATTTACCCTGGCTCAAACTTTTCAAAATATAGGAGAAGATCCATAATCCGTTTGAGGTATGCCGTCATACCATTGTCTATTGCGGTAAAATTACCATTGATTTGGCTTACTACTGGTTAGGAGTCACTACTGATGATGAGCCTCTTCATTCATTTTCTTAGACAATTTGAGGCTAACTAAGAGTACCTCATATTCAACAACATTTTTAGGCCTTAAATTCGAACCTCACTGCACATTGAAGTTTGTGCCCTTCAGAGCTAACCAAGACCCCTCTAGCTCCGGAGCTGGCTTCTCCAGATTAGCTATCAATAAAAAGGCTCCACGTGGGGGCTCTACGGGTTCCAATGCTTCATCTATTTCAGAGGCATAGGTAAATTCTGCTACAAAATCTGGAAAGGTTTGGCCCTTAATTGAGGTTCTTGATTCGTAGACAATATTAAACTCACTCAGCTCTACAGCCCACTTCATTAATCTCCTCTAAGCATCAAGCTTCGAAGAACATGTTTCAGTAGAAAGTTAGTTAGTACGTGTATGCTATGGGCCTGAAAGTGTGACCTCAACTTTTCGAAAATGGCGACGAGGTAGGGGGGTGAGTTTCTCCATATCCGAGGTAGTGGACCTTCACTTGTAGAAGGACTTTGCTTACGTAGTACATATTCAATTCGAAATTGCCTTCTTATTTTATAAGAATCGAGCTGGTAGTCTCTTTAGATACGACCAAATAAAGTAATAAGGGCTCTTTAGCCTTTGGTTTGGAGATGAGAGGGGTCTGTGTTAACATATGGTTGATTTCAACCTCAATATTTTGATTGTGACAAACAAGATTAATATTGTTTCTAACAATTGGTTTGGAGTGATGATAGTTCAATATTAAAACCTATCAAGCATTGTCAAAATCAACACATCATAAATCGGATTGGAAGTGAAGATCAGTGAAAAAGTTAAACATTCAAATCAAAATCATTCGAGACGATAGAGATTTGCATGCGACGATCGAATTGGAACTTGAAGATTCGTAAAAGACGCAAATCAAGATACAAGTCAAAAGAATGACAAGAACAAGAATGTTGAAGAGTAAAGTTTAGAAGTCATGTATCGGAATTTAAATGTAAAGGTATTAACTCTTCGATTCTTAACAAGTGCATAAAGCTCAAATTATTTTCACAATTCATCACTTGCATAGAAATGCTTTTCATTCATAATATGAAAGATTTTGAAAAAGCAATTTTTCAAAAAAAAAAGTCAACTTTCGATCAACCGAAAGTCAACTTTAGTAAACCCAAAAGTCAACTTCCGATCGACCGAAAGTTACTGTTTTGGTCGATTGAAATTCCAACGGTTTGATTTCCAACGGCTATATTACCATTTCGGTTGACCGAAAGTTACCGTTTACTCAATCGAAAGTTCCTGCAACTTGTTTTTCTTGGTCTATAAATACATATCTCTTTTCCATTCAATTTCAATTTTTTACAAGAGATTTTTTAAGAGCTTATTTATTGAAAATCATTGAGATTACTTGAGTATAAATTCTATTTCATTTATTATAAAGAATTTCTTATTGATCAAACTAATTTTCATCTATTTCATCAAGAATTATTTTTTCAAAGAAACTTTCACCATCTCATCTATTCTTCATTCTTGATAAAAAATTTCTTTGCCAACATTTTTATTAAAGTGCAAATCTTTCTTCATACTTAACTTGTATTATTTGTTAAGAGAGATCATTGGTTGAAAAACTTTGATACAAAGAATTTCTTGATTGATCAAAACTAGTTTCATCTATTTCATCAAGAATTCTACTTTACAAAGAAACTTCTCAATCTCATCTCTCTCAATTCTTGATAGAAGTTTTCTTTGCCAACACTTTTATTAAAATGTAAAATCTCTCTTCATACTTAACTTGTATTATTTGTTAAAAGAGATTATTGGTTGAAAACATTTGATACAAAGATTCAAACTATTTCATCATCCATCATTCATCAAAGTTTACAACAAAAATACTTGAGCTTTATTATTTGCTATCTATTGAAGTGTTTACCTAACTCTCTAATACTTAACTTGATTATATCATTGGTTAAGAGAGTTTCTTCAATTGTAAAATTATCACTTACATTTTGACGATTTTGAGAGTCTTGTGACTCGATTGTAAGGATAAGCGCTCCTTGTTGTAAGTCACCTAAAGATAAGTTCTCCTTGTTGTAAGTCACTTAAGGATAAGTGTTCCTTGTTGTAAGTCACTTAAGGGTAGGTGCTCCTTGTTGTAAGTCACCTAAGGATAAGTGCTTCTTGTTGTAAGTCACTTAATGATTGGTACTCCTTATTGTAAGTTACCATTATAGTGTATTTAGCCTTGCTCGTGACGGAGAGCTTGGTAACGGGGACGTAGAATACATTGTGTATCGAACCCCATTAAATTAGTTTGTTATCTTTACATTATTGTATTTTAATTTACATTGCCATTTATATTGTGTTATATTCATACTTGAATTAAGTTATCATATTTGCATATTTACTTGTTATATTACACTTTGGATTTATATCTTGCGCATTGAATAGTTTTGAGACTAAGTGTCGAAAAAGTTTCAAAAATCAATTCACCCACCTCTTGGTTAGTTATTCTTGGGCTAACAGTCTGTCCCAAGTGCTTCTTCAACCATCGAAAAGCTTCTTCACACTCATCTGTCCACTTGAACTTCTTTCCTCATTTGAGGATTTTGAAGAATATAAAGCATTTATCGGTAGATTTTGAGATGAAGTGACTTAAGGCTGCTACTTGTCCAATGGGGTCTACACCTCTTCTGGTTTATTAGGATACTTCTTCTTTATCAGGGCCTTGATATTTTTAGATGTAACCTATGAACTTTTCGAAGACGATACCAAATGTGCATTTAAGGAGGTTATCCTCATCATATATCCCCTTAGAATTCGGAAAGTAGTATCTTAGTGCTTAAGATCATCCTTCACCTTGAGGCTCTTCACTAGCATGTCATCTACATATACCTCTATAGTTTTTCCAAGAAGGTCGGCAAACATCTTGTTGACAAGCCTTTGGTAGGTGGCTTCGAATTTTTTTAACCTGAATGACATCACCTTAGACCCCTATCAGTGATGAAAGATGTGTTCTTCTCATCCATGGGATGCATGTGAATCTAGTAGTAGCCTAAATAGGTATCCATAAAGTTCAACAACTCGTGCCCCATGGTAGAATCCATGAGTTGATCTATCGTGGGACGTGGAAAGTTGTCTTTTGAGCAAGCTTGGTTGAGGTTGAAGAAGTTTATGTAGATCCTCCACTTGCCGTTGTGCTTCATTACAATGACCAGATTGGAGATCCACTTCTGATATGTGATCTCTCTAATGAATCCATTAGTTATTAGCATTTCTAGATCTTCCTTTAGGGCCTCACATACCTCTTTGGTTGAAAACCCTTCTATTTTGTCTATGTGGAACAACTTTAGTACCAATCTTGAGATGGTGGCAACTGACCTTGGGGTCAATACCTACCCTGTCCTTATGCCTTCAAGCAAAGAAATTCAAATTCTTGGATAAGGAACTTTTAAGCTTTTCCTTAACTTCTGAAGATAAATCACTTCTCACTTGTAGTGCATTGATGGGATCTTGAATGTCTACTTGGAAGTTCTCCAATTTTTCCACTATAGGGGCTTGTAAGTTGGACTCTATGATGCAGGGGTATACCTTATCATATATAACCCTTTGTTTAGTGGTCCTTCCTACTTCAGGTGCATCTACTATCTTGACGTCTTCTCCTTGTTCAGGGATCGACCTTTCTTCAAGTGCATTGAGCATTTCGATGTCAAGTAACACCATGTTAATATTATGGGGTTCAACCTTCTTTAGAGAGTTGAGGTAGCACTCTCTAGATCCCATTTGATCACCTTTAACAGTTGCAATGTTGTGTTCCGAGGGAAACTTCATGCATAGGTGATATATGGAAGTGACAGTCTATAGATCCTTCAAGATATATCTTCCCAAGACTCCATGGTAGGTTGACCGATTTTCTACTACAAGGAATTCCATGAGGTGGTTGGATATATGAGGAGGTAACCCTATCTCTACCACAAAAGTGATCTTTTCTTTTGGGATGATGATATCGCCAGTGAAGTCATATAGTAGAGATGTCATAGAGGTTAGATCATGATCCACTAGCATCTTATCTTAGGTGGCACCAAATAGGATGTTGAACTCACATTGTCCACCAACATACACTTTAGCTTATTGCGGGCCATGATAGCCCGAACTACTAGGGTATCACAATGGTGGTAGTATAGACCTATTGCATCTTACTAGGTGAAGGTGATTGGTGACACATTTTCGATCCCATATGGGGTTTTGTTGACTATATAATTAGTCATTGGGATAACTGATCTCTCTAGCATAGTTCTTTTGTGCATTTCGGGACTCACCACCTACATATAGACCTTCGAAGATTGTGTCTATCTCTCGGATAGGTGCGGTGTCAGCTTGATACCAAGGTGGTTGGAAGATCACTACTTGCTCCATTATGGCCTCTGCTGACCTTCTCTCTCGCCTATTTCTAGGTGGATAATCATTTTGAGGTCTTTTACATTTGCTTGTCAGGTCTTGCTATGGAAGGTGGCTGTTTTAGCATATTTCTAAGCATATCAAGGTCAATCCTATCAAAGATGCTAGTGAAACTTTGAGGCCATGGCTCTCGCTCGTATTTAGGAGGGAACTGTCTTCTCCATAGAGCGAGTCATTGACAGATTAGTTGGATGCAAAGTTTGATGACATTTCTACTCTACTACCCTTTTTATTGGGCTAGCACCTTTTATCTGCCTACTAGAATGAGCCTTTTGGCTTTGCATTTCCTCTTCTTTTTGCAGGTGGAAGAGGCTCTTTGAGGTATATTTTGAGGCATTTGATAGCTTCCTAGCCCATGCATTTGAATGAAGAGCTGATGTATGACGACGTTTTGTACTGTGATTCTTCACATATTGACGATCATTTTTCGCCACCTCTCTTGTGAGGTGTGTGACTTCCATCTCGACGATACGGTGGTGAGGTCAATGATGCATGGTTGGACGCATCTTCTCTTCAAATAAGAAGTCATTTGAGCAGATTTCTACCTCAAAATGATCATTTTTCGAGGAATATATACACCAAGATGATGAATAAAACTTCAAATCTTCTTTATTTGAAACTTTCACTTGTTCTTTATTTAAGAGCAAAATCTTTCTTGAAGTGGGAGCTGAGTCATTTTTTCGATAAGCTTTTTTCACGAGGATGCTCGTGGTTATAATGTGATTTTTCACTGACAATGCCAAAAGAATTCGATTCCTCCCGGACCATGTAAACCTTTTGTCCTACACATTTAGATAAGCCATAAGTCACACCTAGCCTTCTTCGAAGTAGAAGAAGACGACCACATGCACTCCGACGTCAAGTCGGTCAATATATAAGTGAAGGATCATGGGACATGCTAGAGACGTGAGCCACTAAGTATAAAGAGATTGGATCCCAAAGGGTATGAATTGAATATATTGAGAGCAAACTTATAACTTTGAGTGTTAAAGTTGCATTACCTTTAAATGACACTAAGTGTGAGCTTTTATAGTAGAAGAGGCGTGTTGCTGACCGGTGTACGGAAATAGACATGGTCTCATCATGATGGTTGATGTTTTTCCTTGGTATCACCCATCAATTCTTAGCTAATGGGCATTTATTGCTTCTGACAAGCAGTCTATTTAAAGCATAGTCTAATCTTTGAAATATACACTGATAATTTGACATTTTAGGTGCCTTCTCTAAAGCTGTCACATTAATCAATTGTAGGAAGATTTGCGCAAAAGATTTTCTTGGAAGAAGTGATATAAGATGTTTTCCATCAATTAGGAGGCTAATTGTCTCGGACTTCCTTATGCAGCAGGCGTGGCACCTCGCCTCAACCATAGTGGGTCGGCCCCACAAGGTACCTCGAATGAAGTGATTCATGACCTCTACTATGGTTCAATCTCGACCATGTGGGATGGTAACGGAGAATGTTGGCCTAATTGTCTTGCTAACTGACTACCACGTGAGAATGACCTGGAGCTTTGTCCAAAGAGTCGTAAGCCTTACTACACGAAATGTGATATATGTATCATGATTACATAATCATTTGAATCGAAAATAACATGTTTACCAATTTACCGTAACGACTAGCTCTCATTGCTAAGGCTATAATACTTGAAATGTCCCACATAGTGTAGAAAATGTTATAAATAAATGATTACATATGCATTTGAATCTTAAATAACATGGTTCCACATGAATTTTCAATCAAAAAGGTTTGGTTTTCCAGTATAACAATTAACTCTCACATGTGCTAAGCTCAACTAGCATTTACCAATTCATTATGAAAAATATATATAAGCTTTCTACCCTCGGCCATACCCATCGCCTTCTCTTTCAAAAAGTGAAATACAATTGAAGTCCTTCCATGAAATTATACTGCACGTTTGCCATGAATATGCACCTTGATATAATCTTTGATTACTAACTGAAAATTTCAACCTAGAATTGGACACGCGATCCATTGAGCCACACAATCAATTTCTGCTTTGTAGTGTTTTCTTAGCTCCTAAACCATCATAATACAAAACAAAACTCAACGAGGATACATATGGCATAGAGTAAATAAAGCCACTAAAAGATAAGAATGCGTATGAACTAGCAGAGTTCAAAAGAAGACATCTTTATGGAGGAGTAAAAGGACACTTCAAATGCTGAGACATTGCATTATAAGGTCATAAAAATTAATTCAAGCAAATTTACAAAGCTCTTGTGAAATTCTTTAGATAAATGAAATTTTAGAGGAAAACTCGCAATTCTTTACCTTCAAAGTCTCTTTCTCACAGAATAAACTATTTTCTTAATCCTTAAAATAATTAAAACCACAATGATCCTTATAACAACGTAATCGAATTTTTACCATATAGATCTTATTAAATAAACTGCTTTTATGTATCTTGATTCAGTAATCTAAGTTAATGTTTAGAAAATTAGATTATGTTCTAATTTATTATGGACTTAATGATTTTCTTCAATAAGCATATACTTATGTGCTCGTGATACTCATTTAATTTATTTCTATCAAAACAAATTTCAACATTTTCCCTTTACTTCAAACAGTGAACAGAAGAAGAAAAAGAAGAAGAAGAACGTTTGCCAATATAGTAAAAATAACAACGCATATAATTTCTAAAATAAACTGTTGTAATGAAAAAAAAAATCAATAATTTTACTTTACATATTGTTCTAATGAAGCTTTTTTCGCAAAATTCATTAGCCCAATTCTAACCAAGTTCACATTTTCTCTTGATTAATAACGATCCCAATTTTTAGATTTAAAAAATGATACTTCAATTGAAAGAAAATATGATTAAAGTGTCACTTTTCTTTCATGTGATGAACTATAACTTATAATTTAGAGTGTAAAATGTCTCTTTTATCGAGAAAGATGAAAATAGATTAGTTGAGATTTGAAATATATTAAAATAAACTATTAAGTAAAAAAGACTCATACACTCTTTCAATTACAAAAAATAATTTCTCACAATAACCTAATTCAAACTCAAAATAAAGCAATACATGCCTTTTCAATTCTTCATTTTCATCAAAATCTCTCCTCCAACATTAAAAGTCTCGCTAATTACTCTCATGTCTTAAAAAACTCAATACAATTAATTAGAAGTCAATATTTCAACATTTTTGAACTAATAACAACATTTGCACTTTTATGTATTTTGTTACTTTGATTTTCATTTATAATTGTTAAATAATACGTTAGCTTATTTTTAGCTTGTTTAAATAGACGAGTACGAGTTATTGGATAAATTTTTGAATTTTTGAGCAACAAATTATGGGAAATAACATATTATGTGCTTTGTTAAAAAGATGCCGGTTAATAGACTGTGACACTTAATTAATCGATCATTTGTTAACAAATTGATTTATAGTATATTGACGCAGTCAGTTAACCAAACATTTCCAACACACTAATGGAAGAAGGAGCCTGCATTTTAAGGGTTAATCAATTAAATAATTGTCCGTGTTAAGATCGAATGGAAACATACGATCCTTAATTGGTTAATCGATTGTTTGGCTTTGCAGCCATAATTAATTTTTTTGAATTTTGTATGTATGAGACAGTTGTTATAGTCTAGAATCTGAATGTTATACATAAATCTCTCGATATAGTTCAAGATAATGAGAAGGACATTTTATTTACAAATCAGGTTCTCATTGTTTTATCCACACTTAGGCACAAGTAGGGGGGAAACTCAGAAGCTGGGCAAATACACGATTTGCTCGTACCTTATGTATGATTCCTGATGATAAAGATTTGCATGTTGACCACTATTAGAAAACAAGAAAATCTTCATGAAAGTTTACACAATTGCATTGGTAAATAAATCAAATAGGACTATTTACATAATAATTTGTGTAGATGACATTTGCAAGTGGAGCTTGCGAGCAAAAAAGTTGATAGCTGATTCCTTTGTAGTTTGTCGTATACACGTGAACATACTTGCTCATTAGGTATTCATTGCAATGATCACAGATAAACAAGATCATTGGGCTATTGGGAGATATATAATGTACAAGTTTTATCATCCAATGATATTTTACAGATCTGTGGACATACTTCAGGAGTTTGGGGGTTGTTATGAGCTATAAAAAGCCTCGAAGGCTACATAATTTATGATGTATGATTTAATAAGTTCATTCGAGGAAGGTTTTGTAAACGGGACGAATATTGCATAACACAGGGATAACTAATTTAGCTAAATGTTCTTTATTAAGAATGATACTACAACTGCTTCAAATACCTTTTTATGGCTCTAGGCCCATGTATTCAAGGATTTACCTATTCAATGAAACTTTTAATTCTAGTCAATATAATATTCCTAAAAGATAAATATGAATGTACGATAATTATTGCTACATGTCAATATGCGAACATCTAATTTATTCTTTTGCATTCGACATACTCAATTCCAACAATGATGAATCAATGAATTGATTCTCAAAAAAGTTGCGAAAAATAACAGGGGGATTTCTAGAATCTTGATTTTGTATCTAAATATTAGTAATATTTATCTAGATGTACATAATGGTTATTGTATGTACCTTATACAATGCAATCTAAAAATTTCAAGTATTGGGTTCTTGAGATATTGTATTTGTTTAGGAGAGTGGCAGACACATAATTTTGAAGAGATCAATAAATATATGTGATAGATAGAATAAATCACAGCGGATCAAAATATTTAACCAAGATTATGATGGTCGAACATTAGGCATGATTACATTTGACAGAAATTTAAAACAATATGATATCAGCCAACAATGCATATTTTGTTGAATTTACTGTTTAAGAAAGATAAAAAATTACTAATTATTACAATAATCGAGCGAACTTGCAGTAAGTTGTAGGTATTGTTTTATAATAGATGTTCAGATTCACATATGTATACAAGATAAAGGAAGAAAAACTTTTCAAGACTCTCAATGTGGCAAAGAAAGCGTATGTGGAGCCCCTATATCAGTTTCTGCTTGATGTGAGGAGTTGGCCCAACTTATGATATGTTGCGAACTTGAACACCACCACCTTCATGTGTAGAGATTTTTAATTGGATAGTTTTTCATGCGCACATAAAGATTCACCCATGTTTGTTTCTCCATTTTTAGTGCTCTACCATCAACGACCCACCAACCACAAAAACGATGACACTACACATCTACCAATAAGTGCTTTACATTTATATTGTTTATTTTAATATTTGTTTAATAATTAATAACTTAATGTATATAAAAAAAATTTATAACTTTTTTTTTTTTTTTGCTGATATGTATAATGTGTTGTTATTACTCTAACTTCAAAATCGTTTGATCCAATGTCAAGCGCAATTTGAAGTCATTGCATGCTACACAAAGAAACTAATTCTCTTGAATTTTCATTTTTGGTTGATCTAATTTCGTGGTGCTACGATACTTCCCTTGAATCCTAACTATTTAGAATGTAATATCGTATTATGATATTTCCAATTATATATGAGTTTTATTAGTACGTTAAATTTTAAATAGTTTAGCTTGGAACAAAGTAAATTTTTGACTATCTTGTGAATGATATACATGATACTCAAAATTAAGCCCTTGTTTGAATCTCATTCTCAAAAAACTCAGGATCTGTTTTGTTTGTATTTCAATTTTCAATTTTTTTTTTTATTTTGAGGCTCTGTTTTAAGATTGCTAAAAACACATTTAATTTGTCATTTGAAAAATATTTCTCAAAACAGAAAATTAGAAAACACATTTAGTTTGAAATTTTAAAAAATTATTTTATAATATTTTACTCCATGAAATTTGTTTATTCAATAAAAATAGAACAATTTTATATTAATATATTAACAAGTACTATATATATTTTAAAATTGGTGAGTCTTATAATATTTTTTCTTATTACAAAAATAAAATAAAATGAATAATAAATTGAGGGACGTGGACAAAGAATATTTTTATTAGTGTTCATTAATTTTTGTTTTAGAATTTTTATATAAATAATCATTAAGATATTGAACTATATTTATTCTTTACTTTTTACAATTTTTATTTTTCTTGAAATTTTTATAATTTTATTTTTTCAGAATTTTTATCTTTGATTTTTTTTTTCAGAATTTTTTTTAAAAAAAATTTAAAAAAATTATCAATTTTGTTTTTTTGAATTTATTCTTAATGAGTTTTATTTTTCTTAAAAGTTTTAGATTTTATTTTTAGAATTTATATTTATATTTTTAAAATAATAAAATTTATTTAAACATTTGTTTTCTATATTTTGAGTGTTTTCAAAATTTTCAATAAAACATTCAATATATAAAAAATATGTTTTAAGTT
The DNA here is from genome assembly GCA_019097785.1 of Fraxinus excelsior. Classification (NCBI taxonomy): domain Eukaryota; kingdom Viridiplantae; phylum Streptophyta; class Magnoliopsida; order Lamiales; family Oleaceae; genus Fraxinus; species Fraxinus excelsior. The sequence goes on from CM032627.1 coordinate 21,931,678, forward strand.
TATTTTTGTTTTCGAAAATATATTTTCTGAAATATCAAATCGAACATGTTTTCAGTATTTTGTAAAATTAAAAATTGAAAACAACATGAAAACAAGAAATTATTTAACCATACTTTTTCCAAATAAAATAATTTCACACATGAACTCAAAATTTTTTCCTATTTTTCAACCACATATTCTCTAAAAAATTATTATTAAAAATTTGGACATTGTTTGATCCCCATTTATTTAAAATACAAATTTCTCTATTCTTTTCAACAATCACACATTTTTTAATAAAATAATATTGCACAAAATCCAATTTTTTTTTTAAAAATAAATTCTCCATTTATTATTTCAAAATGTAATCTACCCAAAAGTAGGATAAAACAAGGGCTAACATTTCACATACTTCAAGTCCAGCCGTCGGATAAAAGAGATACTTTACCTCTCCTTTTGCGACATAAGCTTTGTCACCGCCGTCATGTCAAAAAATATACAACTTACTTTTCATATTTTTTTACCTTTTTTCTTTTTTTTCTTTATCAAACAATTTCTGTAACAATTGAAAATTCACTTTCTTTTGTAAGAAAGCTTTAAAAGTTAAAACCTCATGCAGCTTCTGTTCTTTAGAAGGGGAAGAAACGTGGTGCCTTTGTATTACCCCGAACCCCACCACCCCTACGTGTTAATGTAGTGTGTATATATATAGACACGTGTACCATGAAGCAGCCTTTTGTCCGAATGTTCTATTTAACACCTCAATCCTCACTCTACAGAGAAAATGTGGAGCCAGCTCTCGGAAAACAGACTCTGACCCAAAAACAAGGAAAAACTTCAAGATCATAATAGGAAGATTTAGATTCCGGTCAAATGGTTGACGGGAATTTACCGGAATGGCTTCCTCCGGGCTTTGCCCAGAAGACAAAATACAGCTTTGGAAGAAAAATCAAGGTTTTCAAAATTCTCAAATTTGTTTAGTCATTAATTGTAGTAATTGACTGATGTTTTGTTTTAGCCGAAATTTTTAATTTTTAGATGCAAATAAGGAAGTTGGTTTTATGTATACTAGGGAATCTAATCTTTTAATTGTTTTCTTGTGGGCGAGGGCTTAATTGACTCGGGTATAATAGCTACATTTGAAGGAAATGAGTGAAAAACAGAATCTTGGTCTTGATTCCGACATCCGTTTATATAATTACTCAAAAGAAATGAAAAAAATCATATGGATACGGGTTTTGAGAATTGTTATATGAAAGTGAAAATTATTTAGCGGTTTTTGGTCTTGAGAAGTTTTAAACTTTGTGTTAGAATGTGTTGTATTCTGTATGCTTGCTATTGAATGCATAAAAATTTCTTTTTGTATATATATGCTTGTGACTGAATGGACAGAAATTATGTGTTTCATATGTATATGTGTGTGTGTTTTATGTTTTATGGTCAGGGGCTGGAGGCCAGGAAGATTGTGTCGATAGAAAAAGTTACTATTAATTCTGGTGTCGGGGGGTTAGATACGGAAATAAAGATAATCTTGCAGTTTTGTTTGTTAGTTGTCTGGTACTACGCATAAGATCCTGATTTTAAAGTTTAGTCCATTCAAAGTTTTGAAATGATTTGATGCATCGGAGTAAACTGCCGAATAGTAGTGCACCACATCGCGAAGATTAAAAGATCTGGACAGCTGCGGGGCCTTATAAATATGGCAAGGGTTCTTGGCCTAGCAGTTGTCGTGGAAGACAAGCAACGCCCATCTGTTTCGTCGTATATATAGATGAATCTTTACAAACTCTCTTTTCCTTTTCAGCTTGATTCCACAGCATTAGACACAACATGTTTTAGATTCAGACTTCTGCATCCACTTGAAATTTCATGAACGGTGGCGGGTGTGACTTTTGCAGCACATCGTATGAAATTTCATACAATATATTTATATCAGTGTTTTATAGAACTTATTGGAACACAAAGCGTGTAGTCATTACTGGTTTTTACTTCTTTTCCCTTTTTGTCATACATATAATATATTGCTCAAGGGAAAGTGACATTGGTTATGTCGTGTCTGATTCTGCAGTATTACTGCAACTCGGCAACAGGTACAAAGTATTACTCTAAGAAGGATGTCCTTCGCTGTGCTGAAAGGGAAAATGTCTGCTATGATACGCCACAAGCAACAAGTATCGAAGACAATAAGCTCTCTGACGACAAAACTGGTTCTGTAAGTCTGAATGCTAAACAATCTTATAATTGTGCTTCACTGTATCATCTTTTGTCTTTAACGTGACTAGCCTGATGGTTTACAGATTGAACCTAAAACAACGGATTCTCCTGAATGGTTACCTCCTGGGTGGATAACAGAGGAAAGAACTCGAAAGAGTGGTTCGTTAATGGGGAAGACTTACATGGTATGTAATGCATAAAAGTAGTCATTTTTCCTTAATCTACCGTTAGGGATTCTTGCCAGTTGCATCTTTGCTTGCAAACTAGTTTTGTACTTTATAAGATGTTACAATTGCTGCATGCTGACTGATTACCCTTTCTAGAAGGGAAGAATAGAAAATCAAACTAGAAGATTGAGAGATCATGATCCTTTTTTTTTTGGGTAAATTAGGTTTATTTTCCAAGGCTTCAATGCAAATCGTGGTGATTATATTAGATTTTAATTCAGAAATGCTCGCTAGTGTGCCGGTACAAAAACACGACGGAAAATACTATAATTTTTGTCAGATCAATGCTGCCTACTCAAGTATGAAAGTTCTATGGATTGTTTATTGGATTGAAAACTTCATTCTATTTACGATAGTCGGCCAATAAGGTCGATGAATTCTTTCAAAGTCAACTATTTTCCTTCTACATACCCTTTTTGGTACTTTGTTAGAAGTCATGGATATAAAGTTGATATCGGGTGAAAAAGTGGTTGAACAAATTCTTTCTTCGTTTGGAATGATTATCCTTATCTCCTTTTGGGAATTTCCAAAATATTAATACAGATCTCCAAATACACAAATACAGATCGAAGCAAATACACCAAAAACAACCATAATCGAACCAACCGACGTCAAGATTTCACAAATCTTAGGCTCAGTTAATTGTACCCTTATGTGTCATCGAAGAGGCACTGGACAAACCCAAACCCTCATCAGAACCAGACGCGAGTGGAGTTACTTCAATGGCCAGTAGAACCCACATCACACCAACTGATTTACTCACTAAGAGATCACACAGTCTCCCTTTTTTTTCACTCAGAAAAATAACTTCAACTATACAGAAGTAGTAGAAGATGACAAAAAGAGAGAACGAAGAAGAAGGATTCCACATAGAATATTCTAGACCAAGAGGCGCCTCAACAAAAAGTATAACCTAATCACCGTAAGGCAACAAGAATAATTTATACTCATAACATCAACCATTGATTTGAAATGAATCCAACGGACTAGAGTAACTGACACTATCTCCATTCAAATAACACCAAAAGCGTGTCTTGAGAATGCGAGATATCCGGCAGTTTTAGGCTTGGGTGTTGGGCTATCTCAATGAGTTTATTGGGCAATTGTTAATTTGTCTGGACGAAAGGCTATTATCATCATTGCCTAATGTTGGATTGGACCTGGCATCACAACCCAACAGATCTCCACCTTAATGCCAGTGGTCATACTAGAAGCATATCACACTAATTTATATTTTAGCCCCTGGTAGAACTAGCTTCCCAGCATTCCCAATAAGCATCAAGTTTAATTACCTGCACAGAACCAAAAAATTAACCCGCATCAATGTTCAATAATTGCAAACAAGACTTAAACTTGTTACTGAGTAGGAATTTTCTCAAGGAGTAATGCTTCTTTAGAGATTACATCTCTAATAAAATGCAGTTTAACATCAATATGTTTGGTTCTTTCATAGAAAACATGATTTTTACACGGATGTATTGCACTTTGGCTATCAGAATATACCGAATGTACGACTGCAAGTTCTTTGAGTTCATTTATTTCAGATTACAAACCTTTAAGCCATAAAGCTTTCTTAATAGCTTCAGTAGTAGATAAAACAACAATTTGTTGAAGTTAAGATTTCCAACTAATGCAATTACCATATAAAGTAAACATGTATGCAGTTGTGGACTTTCTGTTATACCTATCCCCAGCAAAATCTACATCTACATATTCTTGAAGTACAATACCTTCATTGCAAGTTTTAAAACATAATCCTAATTGTGAAGATCCCCTCAAATACCTCAAAATCCATTTTAAAGCAGTCCAATGTTCAAGACCAGGATTGGCCATAAACCTGCTCAAGGTACTAATGGCATGAGCCGTATCTGGTCTAGTATATACCATAGTGTACATAACAGATCCCACGTCATTTGCGAAGGGTACTTTTTCCATATACTTCACATCATATTCATCTACAGGGCATTGTTCTTTACTTAATTTGAAATGACTGGGCAAAGGTAAGGTAACAGATATAGATTCATGCATAACAAATTTTGACAACACATTTTCCACTTAAGAAGCTTGTTTCATAACAAGTAACCTTTTAGGCCTATTTCTTATAATGTCCATATCTAAAATTCTTCTAGCATGTCTCAAATCTTTCCTTTCACATTCAAAACTCAAAGATCTTTTAATATCATAAATGCATTTAATGTCGGCCTAATGAGCAACATATCATCCACATACAACAATAGATGAACAATCACATCGTCTTCATTATTCTTTTTAAAGTACAGACGGTGGTCAAAAGAGCTTCTAATAAAGCCAATTGATGAAACAAAAGTATCAAACATTTTGTACCATTGTCTAGGTGATTGTTTCAAACAATACAAAGACTTTTTCAATAGGCAGACATAATCAGATTTAAGTTTGTCTATAAAATCGCGTGGTTGCTTCATATAGATGGTCTCATCTATGTTCTCGTGCAGAAAAGTTGTCTTAACATCCATCCGTTCTAGTTCCAGGTCATAATGAGCAACAAGAGCCAACGTTACTCTAATTGTAGTATATTTAATAACAAGTGAAAAAAAAAATCATTATAATTTATTCCCTGTTTTTGTGTAATCCCTTAGCAACCCGTCTAGCCTTAAATCTAAGAGGTTACATCTCTGAATTTCCTTCCTTCACACTGTAAATTCATTTACAGTCAACAATGGATTTATTTTCAGGCTTAGGAACAAGTTTCCAAGTCTTATTTTTAAGCAAGGAGTTCATCTCATCTTCCATAGCAATCTACCAGTTTCTAGATAACTAACTGGCTGACTATGGCTCCTTAAAGGCTTGGTCTTGATAGGACAAAACAGCAAGGGAAAAGTTACCTAGATGGTTCCCTAATTTCCCTTCCAACTCTATCTCTAGTTAATTGATAATTATCTAGGGTCTCATGGCATTCCTCCTCGTCCTCATGGACACTGCCTCCTGCATCTAACTCTGAAGTACCAGAATCATCTTCATCATTCTCCACCTGGATCTGATTTGCAAGTTCAAGGAGAAGCTCAAGCTCCACCGGCAACTTAGTTCTACTTCCAAATCCGATTTCAAAATTACTTTCAATTTCCTTATCACTAAGACAGGGCATTTCATTTTTATTAAAAATAACATCCCTACAGGTAATGATTTTAAAACCTTTAGAATCTTTTGCCATAACCCGTATCCTTTATCTCCATCAGGATACTCTATGAAAACACACTTTTGAGCTCTTGGCTCAAGTTTACCAACACTTTGGTGAAAATAGGCTACATAGCCAAAATATTTCATATGAGAGTACTATGGACTTTTTCCAGACCACACTTCTTCAAGCATCTTACCACCAAGTGCACTAGATGGTGTTCTGTTAACTATATAAGATGTTATCGTTACAGATTCTCCCCATAACACTTTGGGAACTCCAAAACCAACCATCATAAACCTGACCTTGCCTAAAAGAGTCCTATTCATTCTATCAGCAATTACATTTTGCTTAAGGGTATATGGCATAGTTTTGTGTCTTTGAATTCCATTGTCTTTGCAAAACTAATCAAATTCAACATTGAAAAATTCTAAACCATTATCGGTTCTAAGGATCTTAACTTCTTAGCCGTTTTGGTTTTCTATCAAAATCTTCCATGATTTAAACTTCTCGAAGGTCTCAGATTTTTGCTTAAGTAGATAAATCCGAACGTTTCCAAAATAATCATCAATTAAGGATAGGAAATATCTATTTCCTCCTTGAGTGATGGTAGATGAAGGACCCTAGAGGTCAGAATAAATATATTCATTCAAGGGCAGAAGTGGATTTATGTTGTCTAGTATTAAAGTGAATCATATGTTGTTTCCCTAAGGTGCAGTTCTCACAAAAAGGAATTTTGGATGCTAAGTCTTTTCCAAATACCCCTCTCTTGTAGAGAATTTGAAGTCCCTTTTCACTCACATGGGCTAATCTTTATGTCATTTTAGGGTAGAACCAGATTCAGCACTAGTAGCTTCGGCAACATGATTCATAACTGCATCAGCCTTATTAATATATATGTCATTTCTCTTATAACCCTTGAAAATGACAAGTGATCCTTTCATAACCTTTAATAAGCTATTTCCATATTTACTTTACAAGCCTATATCATTCTAAATCCCCCATGGAAATAAGGTTCATACTCAATTCAGGGACATATCTAACTCTTTTAAGAGTATAGATATATCAATTATCAAACCTTAAGGTAACATCACCTATTCCTTCCACTTTACAAGACTACATTATTTCCCATAACCACTTCACCCTCATTAAGAGCATTAAAATTGTCTAACCAATGTTTCCTAGGTGTCATATGAAAAGTATAGCCTGAATCCAAGATCCACTCTTGGTTCTTGGTTTTGATCACTATTATCTGCAAATTTTGCAGTCTTATGTGCAGTCAAAAGTTTAGTCACAACATACACAATATTAGAGTCTAAAGGCTCCACTACATCCCCTTCATCAACAATCTTTTCTTTTGTCTCATTTTTCTTTTTGTAACAGTCCTTTATAAAATGGCATATTTTTCCACAACCATAACATTTCCTATTTATAGTCTTTGATTTTGATCTACTCCTCCCTCTATTCTTTTTCTTATTACTATTTCCTTGACTACTTTGACCTTCCTTATTCCAGTACTGCCTATTCTGAGGTCTGCCTCTAGCAAAAAAAAGTCTCAGACATACTCCCACGTTTCTCTGATTTCAATTCTAGTTCCTTACTTCTTAAGGAATCGATAACAATATCAGGCGTGAGAGTGTGTCTGCCATATTTTATGGCAATTTTGACACCCTTGTAAGTTTCTGGAATTGCATTTAGAAGGACAACAACTTTATATTCCTCCGATACCTTATCCCCTTGTTAGTAATGTCCTGGACTAACTTATTGAAGATATCTAGGTTATCATCTAAATCCTTGGAGGAATCTATCTTAAAGCTAAAAAATCTTTCTAGGAGAAACAACTTATTAGGCAATGACTTAACTAGGTAAAGTTCTTCTAACCTATCCCATAGTTCCTTAGTAGTGTCATTTTTACCTACTTTCCTTAACACTTGATCAGATAAATGTAAAATGATAGAAGTATAAGCTAGTTCATCAACCTCATTTTTCTGATCAACAGTTATAGTTTAAAAAAATTCTACAACGATTGCTTTGGAAACCTTTCGTTGGACTAAGACTCTTCTTACCAGATGGGAAAATCCCCTTTTCCATTAAAGATACCAAATTCAAAAGTGGCAGTTGTCATTGTATCTCATTGGTACTCTTTCTTAAAAAACTGAGTTAAAGGTTTTTCTAGAATAAAAAATTAGAAAAAGAATATAACAGTGACTACGATTAGGGGAATTTCAAAAATCACTGCAGAAAAACAAAAAAAAAAACCAAATGCAAGAACAAAGAACTTTCGAGTTATTATATAAGAAAATAGTAAAATCACATGAACCAATAGAACACAAGTAATGCACAAGTTATATCAACAGGTAGAACCAAACCAATACCCAAGTTTACCAAGATTCCTTGAGACTCAAGTTCTCAAGTCAAGGCTCAACTCGAGTACATATCTGATAAGTGATAATAACTCGGAGACCAAAATTTACATAGGAATAAAAGGCAGGATAGCTAATACTGAATTAACACCATTATTAGAACAGAAAAAATTCCAAGAAAATATCTAGTTCGAAACAAGAAATACCGAGTTAGGGTTAGAAAGATGCAACTAGAATGGTGGTCCTATAGTATGACCACCTAAACATTTTCCTTATGAGATATCACAGACGAGTATCAAATGAGTTTAGGTTTTTCACACCTAAAACCTAGATCTAGGATTTCACCTCAAGAAGCACACAGAACCCAACGTCTCCCTTTCAGATCGGTTGAATCTAGAAAAATATGACGTAGGGTTTTGACAGATTTCAAATCGATCAAAGATTGTCACCTGAAAATTAGTTTTCTAGTGACAGAAACTCGATCGAAGCCTCATTATGTACCAACGCAAGCTTTGATACCACTATTAATACAGATCTCCAAATGCACAAATACAAATCGAAGTAAATACACCAAAAACAACCCTAATCGAGCCAACCGACATCAAGATTTCACAAATCTTAGGCTCAGTCAATTGTACCCTCCTATGTCATCAAAGAAGCACCGAACAAACCCAAACCCTCACCAAAATCAGACGCGAGTGGAGTTACTTCAATGGCCAGTAGAACCGACACCACACCAAATGATTTACTTACCAAGATATCACACAGTTTCTCTATTTTTCACTTAGTTTAATGGATTCAACTACACAAAAGTAGAAGATGACAAAAACAAAGAACGAAGAAGAAGGGTTCCACACGGAATATTCTAGACCAAGAGGCGCCTCAACAAAGAATATAACCTAATCACCGCAAGACAGCAAGAATCATTTATACTCGCAGCACCACCATTGATCTTAAATGAATCCAACGGACCAGAGTAACGGCACTCTCTCCATTCAAATAACACAAAAAGCGTGTCTTGAGAATGCGAGTTATCCTACTAGTTTTGGGCTGTCTCAATGACGTTATTAGACAATTGTTAATTTGTAGGGGCCGAAAGGCCATTATCATCATTGCTTAATGTTGGATTGGACCTGGCATCACAACCCAAAACAAAACAATGTTCACTTATAAATATACACAATCGTTCTCGGACCCCGACCACAACCCCAACAACAGAGTTCCATCATCAAATTTCATTAGTTCCTCCCCTTGGAACCACATTGGATTCATGCTACTATGTACGAGCATTGTCACCATCTCCACAACTTATTATCACCTCCATCTCAATGATTGGTGTCTATTCATTCATTCTTTATTTTTTCTTTTCATTAAGTGAATTCTTTTGCTAGGGATCTTATATTTCATTGGATTTAATTGTTTGAACTTGGGAGTAGTAGTGGAACTAAAGCCCGGGTCTAGAAGGATGAGGTTTGTGCTGTACTTTTCTTTTCTCTCTTACGGGTTTTTGGAGGTTATTTAGGTGTAGGTGGTTCTCAAGTAATACTAGAGGTGGTTGTCCAGGATTGATGGTGGATGTATTTTTGGTTGTTTTGGGACTGAAGGAAAGTGACGATGGTGGTGTTCTATATCAGGAACTTAAATCTAGGATTAGTGGCTTGAAGTTTTGAAACAAGTTTGGTTGGTGAAAGTTGAAAAAAAGTAAGTTACTTATTTTGGAAGTAACCCATATCTTACTATCAATATGAGTCCATATTTGTCTCTCATTATTTCAAAACTTTTTTTTCTACGTATTCATTTTCATTCACACATTCACACAATGAAACAAGGTTTAAAAACGCGAAACTAAGTACTGAGGCGAGGCGTAAGCCTCACAAAAAACAAAAAATCTAAGAAAGAATTATAAAATAATACAAAAAAAAAAAAAAAAAAAGTTGAAACATATAGTAAATATGATATATAGTCATTAGCATAAGTCCACCTAAAGAAAGAAGATGTTTAGCCAAAAAAAAAAAAGCATTATAGAAGTCAGAAATCATTCCATTTGTAGAGGAAAAAAAGAAGCAACTTAAACAAAAAAAAAAAATCTAATAGTCTGTACTATCATCACTATTACTAGCATCGTTAATGAAATCATCATCAAATCTAATTTCCTCATCATCTTCCTCTTGGCTACTCTCAATTTCTACAAAATCATCTTCCTCATCTACCAATTGCAATGTGACCTCATTTTGTTGTTTTGCTTGGGCCCAAAATGCATTTTTAAATGGGTCATTTTCTTTTTTAAGAATGGTCATTTCTGATTTCTTTTCATACAATTGAAAAATTCAATTTTAAATGAGGCATGCCCCTTGAGACGTGAACCTCATATTTTTAGCCTAAAAAATACCGCCTCGAGACATACTACATACGTCTCACGGTAAGGCGGGCCTCACTACTATCTTTTTAAACCATGCAATGAAATATTCTACACATGAACCTAAAACTTTTCTCTACTTTTCAACCACAAATTCTTCAAAAATTCACTATTCAAAACAATGTTTTTGAAAATAAGGTCACCAAACATGGGCTACGTAACTTTCTTTATTTATAAGAAAATTAACATATTCAAACTTATTTGAAAAAAAAAAAATTAACTAAATGTAACTTTAAATCATCTAAAAGATTAAGCTCTTAAAAGAGGACATATTTATTTATACAAATTTTGTCTCCAATGGGGGGGATTGGGTAATGATCATGGTCCATGACAGTGTTTACATAGTAGGTAGTAAGTAGTAGTGAATTGGGGTGAGTGAGTGAGGTTGTTGACTGTTAAGTTAGAAATTTGTTAGTGTCAAGTATTGACACAAGATGTTGTGCCAATCAGACCAAGATATTGGAAACAGATGAAGTAGTTTCTATACTACTTCATCATTGTGTTCAATAATTCCACAGCATGAAAAACATTAATGGTTTCTGAAACAAGTACCATGAAGTTTGCAGATATCATGATATAATGGGCATACAAAGGCACCTTTTTATACAGCTTAATATTTTTATTTTTTAGACATTGATTTGCAACAGACTCGGTTATTCACCAGATATGGAATTTAGAAAGCCAATGGCATGTTCCATAAATGACAAGCTGTCATTTCTAACATTGAAGTTTCTTCTTTTCTGAATAGGATCTCCTGTATCTCAAAATCTTTCACCAATTGATGGAAATTAATGTCCATGTTTAGTTAGATTTACACGACTGTCCAAGTTCTAATGATATTGTACTTTGTCACAATTGCAGGTATATACTGAGCCATCAACAGGAAGGAAGTTCTATACGAAGCCAACAGTGACTAAATATCTCGAATCTGTCAATCACACTGGAAATACAACCAAACAAATTAAAGTAAGCATTTACTTTTTTGGCAATGCTTATTATCTGTATTTTCCTTGCTGGGTTAAACTTGAGTTGTTTCACGTTACGTTTGATCATTTACTCTTCAGCGAGTTTATTTGGATTTGAATGCATCTTATGATTTATACGAGGCGTAATCTTCATCCTAAGGATTGATGGTGTATTTCTATTAGCTGAATTATGGAACTTTATGCAATGTCAATGTTTATGTTTGAATACAAGACATGTTAGACTGAGAGTATTAAATTGATGCATTCAGTTTCTACTTAAAATAAGTTTGGATTTAATGAGAGTAGTGTTAAAAGTATTTCCTAGAATAATCCTCTAAAATTATTAAAATAACTATGTACTCATGGGTATATAAGAAAAACATTATATTTCATGCATACTTGTTACATCATTATATAATATATACCTAAGTACTTAATCACGTCTTTTTGGGATTGAGGACCAGTGACACCATACCTGTATCTTGATTGTGTACAAGCACATAAAATGCACATAGGGCACGAAGCACGCAAAATGCACACAGGGCACGTGACTGTATGCTTGCTAGCAAACACTAACAGAACACTCCGAAGGATATGGTGGCTTGAGAATACTGACGATGGAAATTTGCATCTAAGGTCATTTTCTAAAATTTTAGGGATTACTTTTTACAAGTGGTTACCATTTGCTAAACTGCACCAAAAACGACCTGCCTGACAAAAACTCTACTAAAGAGGAACCATATAACATTTGAAGGGTTGAGAGATTGGTATCTGATGATAGAAGATGCAGTTAATATGTTAAATTTAAGTTATTGTTGGGACAGTTGGGAAAAATAGATGATATAGAGAGGGTGAATTTCAAGGTTTTTGCTTTTTGGTGCATAGCTCCTAGGTTTTGACAAAGTATTCTAGGATGTTTGGATACAATGAATGGATGTTCTTTTTTATTCTGCTGCATTTTGTGCCTTTTAGTTTATGTCATTCATGAATTAGATGACTATCATATTTGCAAAATTTATCGTGGCTTGCTGAATCCTTACATTATACTTTCAATACTTCACATTTGCTCGTGTCCATGTTAAATCTTAAATCATCATCCGCTTCGTTATGTGATTCCCATTTTTATATTTGAATATTCAAGTTCTCTAATGTTGCATCTTTTTGGTCTATAGTCTTTATCTGAAGTTGGCAAGACTCTATCAGAGCAGCCTGAAACCAGTAGACGGCTTTTCCTTGGTTGGGAATCAAAAGATGCCATATATTATTTTGTTGAATTGTCTATTATACGCACACTATTTTCCTTCTTTCTAAAATATGACCTGTATTTTGTAGGTAAAGGAAGCTGTGATAGAAGCAGCTCAGCAAAGCCTGAGCCTGAGCCTGAGCCTGAGCCTGAGAGCTTAAACCAAGGTAGTAGTTGTTTTGAATGGTTAAATAGACGAGTGGTAACTAAAACTTTTAGTGACATTTCATATTGATTGCTAAACCTTATTTTATTTAAATATTTAAGCTCAGTGACCAAATTGAAATAAAAGATTTAAGTTTATCAACCAGCATGGAACTAAATGGGTGTCAGTGACCAACACGAAATTTTGCCAAGAGTTCAGTGTCAACTAGAGTTTTTAACCTGTGTCAAATTAGGCCATTCTTGATTCTCTTGAAGCGGACACTGAAAATTTATGTATGAATTGCAGATAATTTTGTTGAAAAGAATGCTGACATTGAGAAGACATTTGAAGATATCGATACTGAAATTCAAGTTACAGATGATAAAACAGCTGTTTCCTTTCTTGGGAGCGATAGCTTGAATGAGCAGAAGTTTCCTGGAAGTGTGACAGAAGAACAAATTCACAAAGCTCTGGACTAAAGAAAGTCCAAGAAAAGAGGAACTCCAAGTTTGCCTCGTCGTACTTCAAAAAGACTTGTGGGTTGTGTACCCGAGTCTCTGCCCAATTTGGGTTTAAGCACACAAGCTCTTCGGGCCACTACTAAGAAGTCTGCACATGAAAATGCTGGAGCAAATGAATTTCCTTGGCACCCTGAAACTGAGCCGGTTCGAGAGGCCACATATAATGCATCTATAGGCGAGGAACTTGTTCCGGAGATTGACCCCCTGAACAATGACGAAAAGCCGCTTGCACAGAACTTGGCTATTCCAAACATGCAAAAGAATCACGAGGCAAGTGCACGAAAAGTAGATGGAGCAAATAAATTTCCTCAGGAACCTGATACTGAACTAACACAAGAGGTTGCAAATCACCCCTGTATATGCAAGGAACCAGTTCCAAAGAGAGAGCCTTCAATCACAGTTCAAATAGATCCATCAGGTTTATTTCCGTGTTCATAGAAGCTCCTTCTTACGTTTTTGTTTGACGAATATGATATTATTTCAGGCATTTGTAACGATGAAAAATCGATTGCAGAGAACCTGACTATTCCGAATGTGCAAACAAGTCGGGAAGCAACTGGGCAAAAAGTAGAGCATAATACAAAATCACAAGATTCGCAAGTTGATTTTCCATTTGGAGATTTTTGGTCAGATCCATGTCTAGAATTTGCAGTCAAGACTCTTACAGGGGCAATACCAGTTGAGCATGCTTCGGCATTTCAGGGCTATTCACCAGCAGTTGATGCACCTAGCAATTTCGAACCATCTAAGCAACATGTACCAGTCCAACAGTGGCCTGTAAATCCACCATTCCCGACCCTGGGAAATATGAGCTCTCCCAGTTGCAGTGGCATCAGTTGCCAACCACCTAGCAGAGACTCGGGGAACAAGGACACACAGCAATAGTTTAACTCTTAGAAAGTAATTACAAACTCCAAAAGTTATAAGAATAGCTAATTTGCTAATATGCACTGAATTATGTAGTATAAAGACACAGTGTGTGCGCATTTTGTGAAGGAAAAATCTCGTGCACACGCCCCAAACTGGATCTCATTTTGCACAAACACTGCACAAACTCTGCACGATTTCTGAATGCCTTGAGAAAGTTTCAAGAGAAGCTCTGAGCAAGTTTGAATGCTTTATGTGAACCAGCTCTATTGTGTATTCCCTCCCTCATAGTTAGACATCTAGGTAATGTTGTGCCCTGCAAGTTCCCTTACTGGCCACGCATATAGTATGATTTTTTATTTTTATTTCTTTTGAAATAATATTTTAGTATATCTTTTACTGCATGAACCAACGAAGATAGAGCACAGAGGCCATCGACCGGCCTACTGAACAAGGGCTCGAGCACACCTCCAGAGTTTGGTTGACCACATGTTCCGAGATGAATAGTTATTGACATGATCCAGACCACTCAAGAACTGAACATTGGTTACACTCTTCACTCTGCTCTGCTTAGCATACACGATAAATTGCAATGAACGTGGCCAAAAATCGACGAAGATGGAAATTGACTGTCTTAAATATTCACCAACAGTGTCAAGTATGGTTAATCCCTACTATTTATTTTTTTAACCAAATTTTTTGCTTCTGTATTTTTTCCTTTTCTCGTCAACATTATCTTTTCGCTCCATCCACTTGCTTTTTATTCCATAGGTCATATGGGGAGCTAGCCACAACCTTTTGCAAGTAACTAGGTGATAGAAGTAAATGAAAGCGCTTTGTACTGTTAATGAAGAGTCATTAGAGTATTAAGTGTAGAAAAAATTTGCACCCACGCTGCACAATCTCTATTTGTAAGTGATTTTTTAAGAATGTGGTGAAAGTTTTTTTGGGTTTACATGAAAAATAATATTATTGAAAAAATATGATTGAAAATAAATTTGAGAAAAAATGAGTTTTCAGAAAATGAGATTCAAATAGGATCATATTGTGCACTTGCTAATTTGAAATTTGTATCCACGTTGCATGAATAATCACTTTGGTTTCACAACAATATTTGCACATACTAAGTGTATGTTGGATATGTGGAGCTTAATATATTGTACATTTTTCATTCAGTTGCGATTTCAGGGGTGCTTTAAGAAATTCATATGTATTGGCCGACTTAATATTTTCCTCCTATATAAAAGGTATTAGGCGAACCTCTATTTTGTGTATAATGGTTAAACATGAGTCCAAATCAAATTTTAATTATGTTATTCGATATAGTGCGACAACACTTGGTGCAATAGCTCTCACATTGAGGGTGAAGTACGTATATTGCGTGTGAGTTTTACTTTTATTTCCTTACTTTGTATTATTAATTGTACTTGAAAAAATACAAATTATTTGTTATATCAAAATAGTGTGCTAACACACTAGACTTTATGGATTTAGTCTAAAAGACAAATATTATACCTATGATAGCATATAAAGCATTTACAATTTCTGTTTTTAATAGACGTGGGATAACAAAAATTATCAAATATATGATAGAAAATATATTAAGGATTATTGATCTAAAACAATCAATAACCAACCTTGTAATCATCCATGTTGAAAGTAATGAGAATATCAAAATGAAAACGGAAACGTACCTTGAACCATAGATCCATAGGTGTCTGATTCTTCGCCGGAATTGGTTATGATCTTCCAATTGATTGGTGATCTCCTTATCAAATTTTCTCTCCATTGATGGGGATGTAGAGAAGCTTGAAGAACTCCAACAATTGGGGACCATAACCCCTCTAAAAGGAATAAGATAATGAATGGTCATTATCTTTCATTTGATTCAAATCAGCCCCTCATTAATTTGAAACAAATATCCGGTCTCTACACTTTCATTCCATGAAACTTAATACCCATTAGTCAAAATTCATCTTTGGTAGATCACTTTAATTGACTAATAAACTTTAAATAATAGCACCACACATTTTAATACGTTACGTGTGGCCCCAATTATGTTAGAACTTTCCAACAATCTCCCACTGGGCCAAACATGTAACATTTCAAATGTGCACAACCTTATGAGCTCAAAATTTTGCTATTATTATTATTATTATGGGTATTGCAAACAATCTCGTCCATCAGTCATATTGATATAGGATCAAAGCGATTTTCGTCACATTTAACGTGACTAAATCCATCAATGGTCACGTACACCCATATAACCAAATGACATAGATCAGTCATGGAAGTGCAGCATGGAAATTACATGTTATGTGATCCAACATGTCTATTTCCAACTGGTCCAACTTTATTTCTTAAGTGAGATCAACCATAAACTTTAATCAGAGTGGAACTGAACTGAATACTTTATTTCTGAAATTAACCGAATATCCATGGATAAAATATGTGTCTAAAACAGACAACATCCAAATACAAACTCCCACTAAACTGGCATATCATCAAAAGATGAATCACCCATGTGAACATTATACTCATGAAAGACCTTGGGTGGTAGCCATTTAATAAATGGATTCATGATTATGGAGTTTGTCTCTATATGCTTTATAGAAATCTAACCACTCTGATTTCTTTCCTTAACAACTAGGAACTTAATGTCTTTAGACTTTGACATCGTCATGTTCCCGTTGGAATACAAGACTGCTATTGTCACATAATAACTTAACTTAAATGGCCTTTCAATTCCATCCAAAAATATGCAGCCCAGTGACAATATTTTGCAGTCAATTCCATGATCATAATCAGATTATCCAACGATCTCCAATTGGTCTGATTTTCCTGAATGTGACCATATAATCCTTAGTTCTCTATAAACACTGAATAACCTTATGGCTGCTTTCCAAATTTCCATCCCGAAATTTAGTTAAAAATATGTCTAGCATTCCATGAATGCTATATCCGGATGTGTATAAACTTGAGTATACATTAAATTCTCAATTGCTGAAGCATATAGAATTTTACGTATTTCATTTTCTTTAAATTTATCCTTGAAACTTTAATTGAGACTAAACTTGTCTCCCTTATCAATAGGGGTGTCACCTGATTTACAGTCCTGCATGCCAACCTTTTAAATGCTTTATCGATATAGCTCTTTTGTGACAATCAAAGAATACCTCTAAAGTAATCCCGATGTATCCAAATCCTTAATACAAAAGAGACGTCACCAAGACCTTTCATCTCAAAACTCCTTGATGAAAATCTCTTAGTTTTGTGCAACATGCCTATATCATTAGTGGCAAACAGTATGTCATCAACATACAAAATCAGGAATATATGGTTACTCCCACTGAACTTGTGATACACACAATCATCAACAACATTCATCTCGAAACAAAATGAGATAATTAATTGATAAAATTTGTGGTACTCTTGACGGGAAGCTTGCTTGAGCTCATAAATGGATTTCTTTAATTTGCAAACTATATTCTTTGGTCTCCTGACACAAAGTTTTATGATTGCACCATATAGATCGTTTCATCAATGTTACCATTTAGAAACATCATCTTAACATCCATCTGTTGTAGCTCAAGATCAAAATGTGAAACAAGTGCCATAATTGTCTTGAAAGAGTCTTTCGTTGAAACTGGAGAGAAAGCCTCTTTATAGTCAATGCATTCCTTTTGTATAAAGCCTTTAGCTACAAGACGAGCCTTATATCTTTTCACATTACCATTCGAATCCCTTTTGGTTTTAAATATCCATTTGCAACCAATGGGTTTCGCACCTTCTGGTAATGAGACAAGATCCCAAACTTTATTGTCTTGTATAGACTTATACTCCTTATTCATGGCATCAATCCACTTTTGAGAGTTATTACTTTGCATTATTTGATGAAAGTTGATTGATCAGATCTTCTTTCACCAATACATGTCATCTTTATTTTATTGGAGAGAGACTATAAAAATATCCAGAATTGTCTTTCTCCCTTTTATAGTGGATTTCCTTAATGATGTTTGTTCTTGATGTTGTTGAATTTGAATTTCTGGAACAATCTCTTGATTGTGTATAGGGGATTTTGTAATGAAGTCTTGATCCGAAATCGCTTCTTGAACAAGATCTGGAGCAAGAATTTGTCCCTGAACCTGATCATTGTCAATTGCAACAAAAGAAATATATACACATACTTCATTCAAGACAAAATCATTACCCTTACAACTTTATCTCCCCCGCAAACTCTACATCATCAAGGAACCGAACATTTCCCGTTTGAAAATTGACTTGATAGTGGGATCTTTAAAAATATTGTAACCCCTTAAAAAATTGCTTTATTTGGAACTGTGTTCAGAATTTAAGCTGCAGTCTTTATTGATCTTTACTAGAAAGATTCTGATGTATCGTGGAATGATTCCACATTCCTCTAGAAATTTTAGCAAAAGGCCTTGGACGTTGTTCTCCTGATTCATCATATCTATCATAGTATTCACCACTATGGTATGATCTGACTTAATGAATTCTTTTACTGAGTTGATTTTCAATCTCAGTCTTGTATGCCTTGAACATGTCCAATATTTGGGATTCCTCATAAATGAGATATAAGTAGCCATAGTGAGAAAATTCGTCTATGAACTTAATAAATGACTGTTGACCATTCCAAGAAACCGAAGGAAATGGTCCATAGTTCTAAGACGTCCGAAGTCATATGACACTTAATCTCCTTATGTTTGTTTATTTTTCCTTAATGCAATTGATATAGACGCTTAAGTCTGAAAAATAAGGAAATCAAGAATTCCTTCTAACACAAGATTTTTCATTCTCTTTTGAGAGAAGTGACCTTATTGCTTGTGCCAAAACAAAGCAGAATTCTCATTGGTTAATTTATGTTCAATACCATGCGGATTCACATATACTTTATAAGAGACAATTGTATTAAACTGATATAGGTTATCGTTACCGGATAAAGAACTGGTGCCCACAATTTTTTGAGGTAAGAAAGAGATCATCCTGACTATTTCAAATTGAACAAGGGTAACCAAAGTTGTCCAATGTAGAAATAGAAACCAAATTTCGTCCAAAAGACGGTACCGTAAATGTCTCTTTCAAATTCAAGTAATAACCAGTCTTTAATGATAACCTAAAGTCCATATAGTCTCAACCTTAACTGATTTGCCATCACCCCACATAGATGAATCTTTCAGCATCAATTGATTTTGACAGATCAAACAACCCCGCATATAAACACTTATTTGAATAGTAGTACCGAAATATATTCACCAAGTGTGTCTAGGTATTGACATTAAATTTACCTCAAAACAAACCAAAATGAGAAGTGTACTGTTCTTTACACGCCAAGCGTGATATTTAGTACAATTTCTCTTTATATATCCCAAATTTTCACAAAAGTTACAGCTAAATTTATCATTTTCAGGCTTTTGCTGTTTATTTTAAACCGAACCGAATGCAGCTTTGTTATTCTTTATTATCCTTAGAAGTACTTGCCAAGTGAGTAATGCCAATTTTATTTTGTTTTAGCATTTCTTCTTCTTGCACATAATATGGAAATGAGCTCATTAAGAGTCCACTTTCCCCTTTTGACAGTTGTAACTGCCCTTAATCAGCAAAATTGTGCAAGAAGCGGAATCAATACCAAATGTAAGAGCAAGTCATCAGACAGCTCGAGCTTTAGTGCTTTAAGCTTAGAAGCAATGTGAGACATCTTCATGATATACTCCCTTATGTTTCCTTTGCCTATATACTTTATTGAAATCAAGCTTTGCAAAAGCGTGTTTATTTCAATCTTATCGTTTTTCGCAAAACGTTTCTCATTTCGGCAAGAAATCACTGGCATTAGTTACTTCTTCAGATACTATGCCTCCAAAGGCTTCCAGAATGCCGCGCTTAATGATCATTAGACTCATGCGATTTGAGCGATCCCAATTCTCAAAGTTCCCATTTTCCATCAGATGAACTTTCTTCCGTAAGAGAAACGGGTTGCTCAATCCGAAGCGCATGATCTAGATCTTTGCAGCCAAGAACAATTAATATGTTCTCTTTCCAATACTTGAAGTTCGTTCTATTTAGCACTGGAATGGAGTTGATGTTAACAGATATAGCAGAAGTGGATGGATTAACTGAATAGAGAACTTGTTCCAATTAACATGTTCACATTGGAATCCATATAAACAATTAAGTTATTCAAATAATGGTACGTCCCATCTCAAGATACCTAGCACATCATTAATATCAAGTCTTTGGACAGTAATATTAACTGTAAGTGGTACTCTTGATGTAGTGATCAAACATTGACAATAAATCCTGTCAAATAATAAACCCATCTTTGGATTGATTTATTATTCACATGGAAACCTTATAATTGTCACACATTTACCACCACAAGTGTGCATACAATTCGGCCAAATATTAACCTTCCTTTGGGCCGGCTAATATCCGCATGAACAAGCATACATACGAATTCTTTCTAATATTCTAAGTTAATTAATTTCCACAATAGAGGTTGCTTTGACAATATATTGCTTCAATCAATTCACTTTTGAATATTATATACTCAAATGAGTCCTTTATACCAAAATTTGAAAAGCGGAATACTTAATTGTATTTATCTTGAAACTTTAAGGGCCTAAGGGTTAATAATTCAATACTTTAGGGGTCAAAATTAATTAATTCAAAACTTTAGAGACCAATAATTAATTATTGAAAACTTTAGGGACCCAAAACGTAATAGTTCAAAAACTTTATGGGTCAATTAATAAATTATTGGAAAGTTTAGAAGTCAAAAATCAATTATTAGAAACTTTAGGGGCCAATTTAAACCAATTATGAACATTCGGGGGCTTAATTATAAAATTCAGAACTTAAATGGCCCAAATTAATTAATTTCAGAACTTCAGGGGTTGAATTATTAAACCCAGAACTTTAGAAGGCCCAATATGATGAACTTTAAACTTTAGAGGGCTTAATAACTAAAAACTTTAAACTTCAGGGGTTGAGTTATAAAAATCCATAACCTTAAAGGCCCAACTTGAATTAACTTAAAACCTTAGGGGCTAAAACATAAATTTTAATGCTGCCGCCGGCGCTGGAACCGGCGGCGATCAAATTTTTTTTTTTTTTTTTGTAAAAACTGAAAACTTAACAGATCTGAAAAAATCTTCATTTCAAAATCCGAAAATTCTTGATAAAAAAGAAAACCTTAATATTATCAAGATCCATATAATTTCATGCTAGATTCATATACCAATAAATCCAAATTGCATAAAATAATAGGAAAATCATATAATCCATAAAATCCAGAATTTCTAAATTCAATTTCTCAAGAATTCAACAATGGATCGGCTCTGATACCACTTGATAGAAAATATGTTAAGGATTATTGATCTAAAACAATCAATAATCAACCTTGAA